>CM042433.1:37663771-37668771 GCA_023631565.1 Gymnocephalus cernua | reverse complement strand
GTGACACCCTTAGTCGTCAGCCAGTCTGGGATTTTCCGCAGGGTGGGGGGATGGTCTCTTGTAATCCATGATCTTTCGCAGGCCTTTCCAAACTGATGCAGGGTCATTGGCTGAGAGGATGTCTTTAAGTTTCTCACTGTAGCTTCTTTTGGCTACCTTGATCTCCTTTGTCAGCTTGTTCCTGGCCTGCTTGTATAGGTCCCAATCCCCACTCCTGTAGGCCTCCTCTTTTGATTGACGCAGTTTCCTAAGATTAGGAGTGAACCAAGGTTTGCTGTCTTTGTATGTGCAGAAGGTCAGAAGGTTTGCACAGTTTTCCTCGCAAAAACTGATGTAAGATGTTATAGTGTCAGTGAGAAAATTGATGTCTGTAGCTGCAGCTTCAAAATCGCTCCAGTCAAGTGGAAGCCTGCAACTCCAGCTTTGATTCCCTTGTCCATTTCTTTACAGTCTTTGCCACAGGTTTGGAAGTTTTTAGTTTTTGCTTGTAGGTTGTGATGAGATGAAGCAGACAGTGGTAGGAGAGCCCTAGAGCTGCCCGGGGAACGGTGCGATAGGCATCCTTTAAAACTGTGTAACAGTGGTCTAGTATGTTTTTGTCCGTGGTGGGAATCTTGATATTTTGTCTGTATTTAGGGAGTTCCTGATTGAGTTTGGCGCTGTTAAAATGCCCAACAATAATGACAAGAGAGTCCGGGTGATTTTTCTCTGTGTCTGTTATCTGGTTGGCTAGCTGTTGTAGCGCGTCTGCTACGCTGGCTTGAGGTGGAATGTAAACACAGACCATAACAAACAAGGAAAACTTCCACGGAGAATTGAAGGGCTTACAGTTTATAAAGAGAGTCTCTAAGTGAGTGCACTGTAGCATCTGTACACCAACCTTCAAAACAAACAAAGTACTAGACAGCAAAGTACCGAGGCTACTATCCGCAGCGCCATCTTGGTCTTATTATACATGATTATATACATGTGCATATTGCAATGTTGAAAGTTATTTATATATACAGTCATGGCCAAAAGTTGTTGGCACCCCTGAAATCTTTCCAGAAAATCAAGTATTTCTCACAGAAAAGTATTGCATTAACACATGTTTTGCTATACACATGTTTATTCCCTTTGTGTGTATAGGAACAAAACAAAAAAAGAAGGAAAAAAAGCAAATTGGACATAACTGCACACAAAACCCCAAAAATGGGCTGGACAAAATTATTGGCACCCTTAACTTAATATTTGGTTGCACACCCTTTGGAAAAAATAACTGAAATCAATCGCTTCCTATAACCATCAATAAGCTTCTTACACCTCTCACCCGGAATTTTGGACCACTCTTCCTTTGCAAACTGCTGCAGGTCTCTCATATTGGAAGGGCGCCTTTTCCCAACAGCAATTTTAAGATCTCTCCACAGGTGTTCAATGGGATTTAGATCTGGACTCATTGCTGGCCACTTCAGAACTCTCCAGCGCTTTGTTGCCATCCATTTCTGTGTGCTTTTTGAAGTATGTTTGGGGTCATTGTCCTGCTGGAAGACCCACGATCTCAGACGCAAACACAGCTGTTTGATGCTGGGCCCTACATTGAGACACAAAATCCTTTGGTAATCCTCAGATTTCATGATGCCTTGCACACAGTCAAGGCACTCAGTTGCAGAGGCAGCAAAACAACCCCAAAACATCTTTGAACCTCCACAATATTTGACTGTAGGTACTGTGTTCTTTTTTTTGTAGGCCTCATTCCGTTTTCGGTAAACAGTAGAATGATGTGCTTTACCAAAGAGCTCTATCTTGGTCTCATCTCTCCAGAAGGATTTTGGCTTACTCAAGTACATTTTGGCAAACTGTAGTCTTGCTTTTTTATGTCTCTGTGTCAGCAGTGGGGTCCTCCTGGGTCTCCTGCCATAGCGTTTCATTTCATTCAAATGTCGACGGATAGTTCGTGCTGACATTGATGCACCCTGAGCCTGCAGGACAGCTTGAATTTCTTTGGAACTTGTTTGGGGCTGCTTATCCACCATCCGGACTATCCTGCGTTGCAACCTTTCCTCAATTTTTCTCTTCCGTCCACGTCCAGGGAGATTAGCTACAGTGCCATGGGTTGCAAACTTCTTGAAAATGCTGCGTACTGTGGACAAAGGAACATCTAGATATCTAGAAATGAAATGAACTTGTAACTTTGAGATTGTTATTTTTCCACAATTTTGGTTCTCAAGTCCTAAGACAGTTCTCTTCTGCTCTTTCTGTTGTCCATGCTTAGTGTGGTACACACAGACACACAATGCACAGACTAAGTCAACTTCTCTCCTTTTTATCTGCTTTCAGGTGTGATTTTTATATTGCCCACACCTGTTACTTGCCCCAGGTTAGTTTAAAGGAGCATTACATGCTTGAAACAATGTTATTTATCAACAATTTTGAAAGGGTGCCAATAATTTTGTCCAGCCCATTTTGGGGGTTTTGTGTGCAATTATGTCCAATTTGCTTTTTTTCCCCTTCTTTTTTTGTTTTGTTCCAATACACACAAAGAGAATAAACATGTGTATAGCAAAACATGTGTTAATGCAATACTTTTCTGTGAGAAAAAAAATCAGGGGTGTCAACACTTTTGGCCATGACTGTAAATCCTAAAATTAGGGCTGTCAGTTTAACGCGCTATTAACGGCGTTAATGCAAACCCATTTTAACGCCGACAATTTTTTTAATGCACGATTAACGCATAGAGAGAGCAACGGGATCTGTTGGATCTGTTAGTCCATTTCTTTAACTGTCTATGGCCACGCCATGTCCCGCCCTAAGAAGCAACTAGATTGGTTGGGGTTAGGCATTTCACCTCGAGTGGTTAGGATAGTAGATTGGTCAGGGGATAGGACCTGAACAAATGGGGTTACGTTACCTTGGACGCCTGGCCAATAGTAGAGATTGAAGAGCGGGTCGCAGACCGGAAACAAAACAGACACAAGCCGCGGACGGTTTGGGCCCTCGAGCCGCATAGCTTGTAGGCTCGTGATGGCGATTAGCTTCGGAGCGAGCGAGTAGCGACTCTACAGTCAGAGAGAGAAACAAAGTGTCTCTTCTGTTCTGACCACGGCGGGAAACCTGGAGCAGGAGAAGTTACCCCTCTCCTTGATTTTAGGTTGTTTATGGAGAAGGACAACCAGGAAATGAGTCGGCGGAAACCATAGTCGCTATGACAACGAGCCATGCTCGCCTCAGGCATGAAGCAGTACCATCTGCAATGGAAATTCGAAGTAACAGTGTTACATTATGTGACAGATTATTAGATCCAAGTGTGAATGTTAGTGTGAAATTGAACAATACGTATAAGTCAATGTTTTCTATTAAAAAAAAAACATTTGCACAAAGCAGCCGATCCACTTTTCCATGTTGATAAGAGAATTAAAATGAAAAAATATGACACAAAAATAAATCAAGGGACATTTAGAATAGATAAAAATGTACAATTAATCGCAAGTTAACTATGACATTAATGCGATTAATCGTGATTAAATATTTTAATCGTTTGACAGAACTACCTAAAATACATTTGTGAAACCCTCTGTGTGCATTCATTAATATTGGATTTCTGGGACTCTTCAGTCTGGAGTACCCTCTTTCCTTCGCTCACCTCCTCCTTCCTCTTGCTCCCTCGCTCCGAGTCTCCCGAGGCCTCACTGACAACTTTCCTCTTGCACTCTGTCTTCTCCTTGAGTTTCTGCATGTACTCTGCGATAAGGTCGGGGCAGTCCAGGTTGTCTTGCGGCTCCCATGTGTTATCCTCACTGGAAAGGTGAGTGCAGATAGAAGAAAATCTCCTCAGGCTTTGTTTTTAGCCAATACATTCTAACTAATACAAAACCTTCAACTTTGAGGGCATGATACAATGGCAACATTTATGCTGTAGATTATTTTTGTAAATGAACAAGATACATACACACATACACACATATATATATACACACACATATACACACACATATATATATATATATACACACACACACACACATACATACGTATATGTGTGTGGGTTTATATATATATATATATATATATATACACATATATGTATATATGTGTGTGTATATATATATATGTATATATGTATATATATACACATATATGTATATATATATATATATATATATATATATATATACACACACATAAATATATATATATATATTAGGGCTGTCAGTTTAACGCGTTATTAACGGCGTTAACGCAAACCCATTTTAATGCCGATAATTTTTTTAACGCACGAGTAACGCATAGAGAGAGCAACGGGATCTGTTAGTCCACTTCTTTAACTGTCTATGGCCACGCCATGTCCCGCCCTACGAAGCAGCTGATTGGTTTGGTTTAGGCATTTCACCGCGAGTGGTGAGGATAGCGGATTGGTCAGGGGATAGGACCTGAACAAATGGAGTTACGTTACCTTCGACGCCTGGCCAATAGTAGTGATTGAAGGGCGGGTCTTGTAATTTCGCAGACCGCAAACAAAACAGACACAAGCCTCGGCCGGTTTTAGCTTGCTAGCCGCGTAGCTTGTAGGCTCGTGACGGCGATTATCTTCAGAGCGAGCGAGTAGTGACTCTACAGTCAGTGAGAGAAACAAAGTGTCTCCTCTGTTCTTTCTGACCACGGTGGGAAACCTGGAGCAGGAAAACCCTCTCCTTGATTTTACGTTGGTTATGAACGAGAACGAGAACCAGGAAATGAGTCACGGGAAACCAGTTGCTATGAGCCCATAGACAGTAGGACGAGCCACGCTCGCCTCAGGCAGTAGGCCCTACTACCTGCAGTACTATCTGCAGGACTATCTACAGTACTATCTGCAATGGAAAATCGAGGTAACAGCGTTACATTGTGTGACAGATTATTAGTTCCAAGTGTGAATGTTAGTGTGAAACTGAACATAACGTATATGACAATGTTGTTTTCAATAAAAAAACATTGTCACAAAGCAAGCCAATCTACTTTTTCATGCTGATAAGAGAATTAAAATG
>CM042433.1:37551271-37638771 GCA_023631565.1 Gymnocephalus cernua | reverse complement strand
TAAAGTACTGATTATTTACATGCAGTCTGGTGCGTTTGGCGACGGCATTTTAAAGAGCTTAGATTCAAATAGAGCTTATGAACAAATGCTTATTTCCATCCGTCCTATCGTCATATCGTTGCTGAGAGAAGAGATCACAGGAAGGAGAAAGATCAACTGAAGGTTTAATGAACAAACCTGCTCTGTGTAACCGGAGCTGAGGGTTGAAAACAGCGTCCTTTTGAACGACAAAGTTCCTCCTCGTACTCTGCTATCGTTGTTTCAAACAGCCCAAATATCTCTTCAGCAGCCGCAGTTAGTCGCTGCTTCACCAACGCTCTCAGCATCTGGACTTTACACAGTTTACCTCTCTCTCAACACAACAAAGACACTCTGCTAACACGTTCTCTTAATACATCCATGGCTAACACACGTTTCTGCTAGACGCCATCTTGTTCGAAGTGCCCAAACATGGATGTATCATAGACAGTATATAAAAGGGATGTATTGGTCCCAAATCACGCACTTCCTGCACTATGTACTTATGTCAGTACCCGATCTACCCGATCCGTTCATAGACAGTATATGGATCCGTTCCATCCATAGACCTATATATAATATCGACCCAGTCACTCCGCTGTTTTTGACGGAGACAAGTGAAGTCTATTACCAGCACTTTTCCGGTGATGGTTGAGCGTTACTGCGCAGCTGCAAACTGAGCTTCCCGTAGATGTGACGTAACCAACGTGTCTGCAAGTTGTAAGTCTTCTGGTAGCTGTGCCAAGACGAATCTCAATCATTCCCAATCTATCAGAGACGGAGAGTGTAGGTATATGCAAGGCCGGATTTACCACCGGGCCGATTGGGCCGGTGCCCAGGGGCCTTCGACCTCTAGGGGGCCTCCAAGACCCCACAAACTGTGTGGGCTTTTTTTTTTTTTTTTTTGCTTATTAAATTAAAATAAAATTCATTAATGAGTGTGTGTTTGTGTGTATGTGTGTTAGTTATCATTTATTTACACACAAAAAAGTATCATAATCAGTTTTTGTCTGTCGGCTGTGTCTGATGATGACAATGAGTCAGGTTACCACGGAAACCGTTGATAGCGGCAAGACAGACGGTAGAAGATAGTGTGGGAAAAAGAGAGTTGAGGACATCGAAAAAACAAACATGGATAAAAAACGGTGGAGCAGTGGAGCCACAAAACGAAAAGCCAAAAGGGAGAAGGATAGCAGAGAGGATGCAATGAGAAGAAATATGCCAACCATCTCCAGTTTTTTTTTAAAAGTCGGCTCGACACAAATAAAGAGCCTGGCGGCGCCTGCTGTGATGCTAGCGAAGAGGAGTTCAGCATCACAGCCTCGCTAATATTTCAGATGAACCTGTCTTACCTGAGCATCAGCACCAGCACGGGTCGCACGACAATTCAGAAAACCACAGCCCGGCTGGAGTGACAGACACCACCTGTCCAAGTGCCCCCCCACCACCACCACAGTCCCCGACTCCCCTTGAGACCGAAACCGCTGAAGGCGGCAGAGACCCGGCGGTGACGGGTAGGTTAACGTAGGCTACACTACCAGTTTGACAGCCTCAAAACGTAGGCGAATCTGTTAGCCTACTTTTCCAACCCACCTAAATAAATATGTTTTTCTGATTTAGCTAGAGCCCAGCTCCTCTGATCTGTCCCGTATGATATGTTGCCTTTTAAATCATGTAACGTTGTTGTATTAATGTTGACTGTTAATTTTTATTATCAGATAGGCCTACGCGGTCTAGGCTTATCAATAGGATAATAGGCCTATGTGGGACTCATTCTCTAGTTGAGTGTACTTTCACGTAATAGGCCTATTTCACATAATATTTTAAAAGTTCGTCTTTTGCCGTCAGTTCACTGCAGAGAAGTAGCAGCCTGTCGCCAGTTGTGGTTTTTGGCTCGGGCGAAGCGGACACACGGGGTTCGGTGTGTGTGTGTGTGTGTGTGTGTGTGTGTGTGTGTGTGTGTGTGTGTGTGTGTGTGTGTGTGTGTGTGAGCCCGTCCTACCAAAGCAGAGAATTAGCTACACACATACCGGTAGTTCATTATAGGTTAAGTCCTAAATATATTTTGAATATGCATTGAAATATTCCCATTTTACATACTCTCAGTTTGGTACATTGCATAGCATTACTGTATGTGTTGGGGTACATGTAAGGGTTAATGCCCGACGAGGTGTCCATTGTCAGGTATTAATGGACGACGGCGAGGCGTGAACCGTCCGACGCGCAGCGGAGGACGGTTGCCTCCGCCGAAGTCCATTAATACCTGACAATGGACACCTCGAAGGGCATTAACCCGCTTATACCATGGTCACTTGCCAAATAACATATTTTTAAAACTTTATTTCACATTTTAATTAGTTTTACAATCGAAATTTAAAGTTTTTACAAACAATAACTCTGTTTCCCTGGTTACGCCTGGCGGTTTGACTAATACCTGGAACAATCATTCCCATCCACCAGGTTCTAATGCAATGCAAACGTTGTTCACTCCTCCAGGAAATAGGAAAACCTTAGATACGACATTGCCATCCTTAGCAACCGGAGATGTTTATAGTCCGCTCAGCTGATAGAATCCTTCAGCTCAGCTACGAGCCAGAAGGCTAACGCTATGCTAGTTAACGCTATGCTAGCAAGATCCAAAGTCAATAACATTGTGTACAGTTGGCAATCAGTAAAAATTATTTGACAGTATGTTAAACAACAAGACAAGCAAGCTATCCAGCCATGTCATTGTCTCCGAAACAATATAACGACTTTTACGAACAATTTGATCCGCGATGTGTAACGTTACTGTCGGCCGCAGCGGCGCAGCCTGGAGTAGCGACCTGAACAGTGAACGGGATGTGAGATAACGTTATTCTCTGTGAAACAAAATCAGTCCAGAGGGGAAATATAACTTACTACTTGCAGCGTGTGTGTTAGCGCCATCCTGTGGTGATCAGAGGACGAGTTGGAAATGACAGATCCACATTTCCTTTTTGATTTAATGTAGCGCATTGATTTAGTTATTGATTTAACAGTAAACAGTCCGTTTCACCGGGACACCTTTACTAGGTGTCCTACATCACTTTTTTATGGACACCCAGCAGCCAATCAGAATCGAGTATTCACCCAGACCATGGTATAATTCCATATAATTTATATACAAGTGGACACCTGAGTATTACCCCCATATTGATATAAATACTCCCAAAACAAGCTTTTAGGGATGTTGTAGTCAAATATAGTGATTGTAATGTCATAATGCAGCAACAAAGTAATCTGTATTTTCTGTCTATAAACACTACTAATCAATTAAAGGTTAAGGCTGGTGATAGTCTGTATTCTTTTATTTTTTTATTTTAAAGGTCCAATAGGTAATATTTGTACTGTAATACATCCAAAAATGACACCAATGCCTCATCAGATATTAAGGAAACATGTTAGGCTCAAATATCTATCTTTTCTGACAACAATGCTAAATTCAGTATTTTTTCGTTTTGAAATTTACGATCTGTGACGGAATTTATGTTTATGTTTTGGTTTGTGTGTTGTTATCAACTGCCCAGTTTGACAGCCAGGCCGGGTTGCCAGATATAACTGTAAACAGGTAAACCCAGCGCGCTACAGCTGTAACATTAGTACAGCCATGAATGCAGCAAACGAACGAACGGAATCAACGGAGATAGATTATACCCGACATTAAAAAACAGCATGTTTCTAACAGTTGCGTGACCAGAGACGTAACAAACTCCAGGTTAATATTGGAGATATATTTGAAAGATGGAGACAGCTATGGCGTTATTTTTTAGTCAAAAGTTATGAGCGTGTAACACACGCTCACGAGCACATTATGTTATTTCACACGCGCAAAAATGAACCTTCAGCTGGCATGATAAAAGTACTCGCGCACAAATTCAACAACCGAGAGGTGTAGGTAGCTGCGAGCGAGCGCCTGGCTACTCTTACTCTGCTTGTACAGTGGAATCCTGCTCCCGCGCAGCGGCCTTCTGCTCGCGGAGTGGATTTCTGCTCGCTCAGCTGATTTCTGCTCGCTCGAGTACATGACTTTTGACAATTTGGGGCGGAAACCAAGGAGGGCACTGACCCTCTTACGATTGGTCACTTTCACACAGGGACATCCTTGATTGACAGCTCTCATTACAGGAAGCACGGAGTCAAAGTATCTGACGGAGTTCAGTCATTCAGTTAACACTGCACAGTGGACGGAATGGCGGCGACACCTGAAGATGTAGGCGTAAGTGATATTGATGATATGATGGGGGGGCTGTGTGTTTGACAGTGTTATAGCAATTTAATCTGAAATTTGTTGAGAATAAACTCATTAAATATTGAGAATAAAGTCGTTGTATTTCAAGTTTTTTTCTCAATATTTAATGAGTTTTTTCTCGAAACACAACGACTTTATTCTCAATATTTAATGAGTTTATTCTCAACAAATTTCAGATTAAATTGCTATAACACTGTCAAACACACAGCCCCCCCATCATATCATCAATATCACTTACGCCTACATCTTCAGGTGTCGCCGCCATTCCGTCCACTGTGCAGTGTTAACTGAATGACTGAACTCCGTCAGATACTTTGACTCCGTGCTTCCTGTAATGAGAGCTGTCAATCAAGGATGTCCCTGTGTGAAAGTGACCAATCATAAGAGGGTCAGTGCCCTCCTTGGTTTCCGCCCCAAATTGTCAAAAGTCATGTACTCGAGCGAGCAGAAATCAGCTGAGCGAGCAGAAATCCACTCCGCGAGCAGAAGGCCGCTGCGCGCGAGCAGGATTCCACTGTACAAGCAGAGTAAGAGTAGCCAGGCGCTCGCTCGCAGCTACCTACACCTCTCGGTTGTTGAATTTGTGCGCGAGTACTTTTATCATGCCAGCTGAAGGTTCATTTTTGCGCGTGTGAAATAACATAATGTGCTCGTGAGCGTGTGTTACACGCTCATAACTTTTGACTAAAAAATAACGCCATAGACAGCTTACAGCCCAAAAGGATGCTGAGTTGGATAATTTCCTCCTGAATGGGTAAGCATTAGCTTCAGACTAATTTATCACAGCTACTAGGGACGAGCACTTTATGTCATTTCAACATTTGTGTAGTCACATTGAATTATATATCTAGAAACACGAGTTGGTTACTTGCAAAAACAATTGAGACTCAGCCAGTAACTGGTCCTGGCTAACGCCACCATGCTAACCCTGCTATCTAGCTAACGTTACTGGAGGACCATAGCTGGCCACGGCTGTTTACAACGCCGTAGCCCGCCGACGTTCATTGAAAACTTATTGCAACAACCTTATTGCACATATTGAACCTGAAACTAACAAGGCCTATAGATTATTGCCTATAAAACAACATACATTAGGAAATAAAAGAAATTAAAAGAAATATGTGTTCATAGTAAGTCAGATGTTTATTAATGTGCATTATTATTTGCTTATATTTCAGAACCACATCCAACTTCATGTTTGAGTTGTAAATAAATCTCAAAGTCAGACAGGTTCAAGTTCTTACTGGACACCCTACAGCTGGCCAGTGTTTTAGTAGCCAGTTTTCAATAGTAAATAAAAACTGTGATCATTTTGGTCACTATAACTGTGAGGTCATACTGTTACATCCCCATGACTCTAGTTATTGTTAGTTATGTTATTAGGCTGTATCTTCATAGATTTTAATCTGCTTTATTGCAATAAATTCTGTTGATTTTGTTCTGTGATAATTTCCATTTTGTCTTTTGTTTTATAGATATTTATAGATCTCCTTTGCTGTTACAGTTAACATCACAAGAAATGGAGTTGGAGAAAGTGGTTTTGTTTTAAACTAAAGAAAAACCCACAGCTTCCTTTTACTGTTTCTAAAATTTAAGATACTGTGTGAGTTTGGGCCACGAGTTTTGGGAGGGGGGCCTCCAAGAGTTTGTGCCCAGGGGCCTCTGCTTTCTAAATCCATGCCTGGGTATATGTAAGGAGATAACATAGGCACAGGCTAATTATTGATAACTAAAATGCTAGTTAACATTAGTAATTAAACTAAACAGCTAATGTAAGTCCAAACTGTGAGCTTCTCCTGTACTATACGGTAATTCCTCTACAATGCGACAGTAGTCGCGTGGTTATGACACAATTGTTAGCCTATTTTTATAAAACCGTCTGCTATGGAGCCATAACGTGAGGTACAAGGTAATGGAGCCTTTCATACATTGTCGTGTTTCTTTAGAAATAAACGAGGGACAAATGAAGTCTTGAAACGCTTCAGATGTAAAGTTATTGGCTGTCAAAGTGACGCCAAAATGAATGGCAGTCAATGGGATGCTAACGGGGGGTGATGGCTTATTAGCATCAAAATGGCGCCATAGGAGGCTTCACTCTGAGGAGAGAAGCCTGGCCCCTTGAGGTTCCATCAAGGGGGCAGGCTTCTCTCCTCAGAGCGAAGCCGCGATGGCGCCATTTTGCTAGCCCTGTTCCCATCACCCCCGTTAGCATCCCATTGACTGCCATTCATTTTGGCGTCACTTTGACAGCCAATAACTTTACATCTGAAGCGTTTCAAGACTTGATTTGTCCGTTGTTTATTTCTTAAGAAACACGACAATGTACACAAGGCTACATTACCTTGTACCTCACGTTATGGCTCCGTAGCAGACGTTTTTATAAAAATAGGCTAACGATTGCGTAATAACCACGTGACTACTGTCGCATTGTAGAGGAATTACCGTATAGTACAGGAGAAGCTCGCAGGCAGTTTCGACGTACATTAGCTGTTTAGTTTAATTGCTAATGTTAACTATCATTTAAGTTAGCAATAATTAGCCTGTGCCTATGTTATCTCCTTACATATACCTACGCTCTCCGTCTCTGATAGATTGGGAATGATTGAGATTTCTCTTGGCACAGCTACCAGAAGACTTACAACGTTCAGACACGTTGTTCACGTCACATCGGCAGTGGGAAGCTAAGTTTGCAGCTGCGCAGTAACGCGGGATCGCTGTGTCCATTTTATATACTGTCTATGGGTTCCATCTGCCCAATCCGTTCTGCGCACGTGCATAATTGTGTAGCAGAAAACCTGTGCGATTTGTACCACGCATGCGTTAAAAAACACTTGACAGCAATTTTTCTTTTTTTTATAAAGATATTTAAATTAAGACTTGTTGTCACCGATGTCAATGCACGATCTGAGTCTCAACACGATCTGAGTCACGTTGAGTTGCGCATGCGTCATTGTCGCAAAATGACGCGGTGACTAACGTCGTTCTACAAACGCTTGTGACCTTTTATATATCTATATACTGTCTTTGTTATATACTGTCTATGCTTGTTACGAGCAAACATCTTGTCAAATTGTTAAGGTAAGTGGGGGAAAATGGAAATACAATATAGATAATAGGCTACAGGTAGTATTTGAGTTTATAACTAAATCTAACGGATCTAACGTTTTACTTCCCAGAGATAAATAGATAGAAGGCGAAAGAAGTGGCGCGAACATCTAGCTAGGTAGCTAGCTATAATCTAGCTAGCTAGGGTTAGGCTCTCAAATTGATAAGGTAAGTGGGAGGAAATGAAAATACAGTATTGATAAGGTAAGTGGGGGGAAATGAAAATACAGTACATATAATGTAGTAGTATTCAATACTAAATTCAACAGTAAACACAAGACAGTTTTGAAGTTAAATTATTTGTTACACTGCAGTTACAGAGACTGACTGTGAATGTCACTTGTTTATCACCACAGACAGGCGCGGATTAATGCACAGGCTTGCTAGGCTGCAGCCCAGGGGCCCCACGTGTGCAGGGGCCTCAGATTGGCCAGACAATTTTTTTTTTATTTTAAATTTACTTCAGCGTGAACAAAAAAAGACCCTAATTGGCCCATAAGAAACATTTTAAAAAAACAAGCAGGTGATTGGGTAGATTGGATATCCAATCAGCTGCTGCTGGTCAAATCATGTCAATCATTTTCATTTATGTCACTACTATTACTGGACAGCATAGTGGCAGAATGGCCGAAAGAAAGCATGAAAGTGGAGCACAAACACGCAAAATACAAAGTTTAACCCAGATAGCAAACAGTCATTGAAACTATGTTGAATAAACATTCCGTTGTCAACACTAAGTCATTGAATCAACATCGAACTCTGATGTTGATTCTACATAATTTTGCACCCTGTTTTAATATTGAAACAATGTTGAAATCCTGTCCATAGATCAACGGAATTTCAATGGTATTTCAATTATCAGAAATATTGAAACAATGTTGAAATTTCAACTAAACTATGGATCAACGAGATTTCAATGGAATTTCAATCATTATTAAGCCATAGAAAATGACTGCTAGGCATACGAAAATGCCCTAAATTAAATATCCTGCTTCATCTACAGCCAGGATGTTAAAAAGTGATGGAACATTTGAAAGCTTGTATGCCTAGCCTAAAACATTGACCACATCACACTGTTTAAGGTCAAAACAAATTCATTTTATTAGCCTCTTATTACGATACACGTGTCCTCTTAAGTCAATTTAGAGTTCGATCCTCTGACATCTGACTGGTTTGTCGTCCAGACCCTCCTGCCCGGTCTGGTGCATAGCGCAGCCACTTTTGCACAGCATGAATGTCCCCATCTGCTGTGTAAGAGCATCTAAAACAGAAAATACAAGCACAATGCAAAAACATTGTCTTTAAGTTAAACAGAACACCCACATATGCACACTTGGAAACCAATTCAGTAGCTAGGATTTGTCAGTGTTTTCCCAACATTCAAAGCACTTTTCAAAATTGCCCAAGAATATGTGCATGGTTTATTTGAAATAAAAGGGAGGCAAAAACCTTTCGTAAGGAAAGTTTCCGAGGCCAAGTGATTCGAAAAAAATCATGTTTTTTTCTGGCGGGGTGGGGTGATAATGTCACGGTGATGGACGGCAATGTAGACTTTATTAATTAGTGGGCTGTTTATACTTGTGCGCTGGTGTGTGTGCGTCGATCCGGCATGTGTGTGTGTAATTCTGGCCCGCCGCGGTCACATCTGCGGGTAGCACTAGGTGGTAGTGCTAGCCTTAATTTGCTGCCTTTCATTTGATAGACTAGCCTAGAAAGTCAAATTGCATTTGGCACAAACGTTGGCAGAAATTGTGTGTGACGGTATATAGTGGCAGCTATAACAAAAAGTGGCCAGGCAGGAACACCGGTGCTAACCGGCCGTCAGAATAGCGGTGCTGTGTTTAGATTTCACGACATACATCCTCCCCTAACGTAGGCATATCTATTGGTATAATGGTACAGACGTGTATTTCGAGCTAGCTATCACAAAAATAGACTGGACTCGGAGGTTTCGTTAATTTATTGTAACCTGTTGGAAGCGGACCACGCATATTTTGACATTGGTTTAACAAAATCTAGCTATTTCAATGACTGCAGGTTACTACACTAACCATCATATTAATGTAAAGCGACCAGACGTCCGAGATCAAAACTGGGAACATAATCCCCGAAAAGGGGGAAAAAACGGGGACATTTCCAGTTTGACTATTAATCTGATTGAAAAACAGAGACAGAGGTATAGTTTTTTTCTGTATTTAGCCAGGGAAAGCCAACCAAAAACGGGCACTGTCCCCTGAAAACCGGGGACGTCTGGTCACCCTATATTAATGAGTAACAGTATTTGATTTTGGTACAATTAATTCATATCAAACAATAGCTACAGAAGCAAGCTTACCTGATTGTATGGGTCCCAGGGTCCAGAAATGATTGTGTCCGTTGGTCTACCTCCCGATGATCTCCCGGTCCACCAAAAATCAATGGATTTTCAATCCTATTTCCCGGTCAACTATATATCAATGCGTTTTCAATCATATTTCCCGGTCAACTATATATCAATGCGTTTTCAATCATATTTCCCGGTCAACTGTATGTCGATGGCTTTTCAACAACAGGTCGTTTCCCGGTCAACTCTAAATCAATGATATTTCAACACATTGGCAATATCGCCCGGCAAACCAAACATCAATGCTTAATCAATCATAAAGATAACTATTGATCAATGTTGTTCCAATGTTGTTGCTTTCAACATTAATAACGTCAGGTTTCATCGATATGATAATGGTGATTCAACATCTATTTTGCATTGAAATTTCAATATCAACCATAATGATGATTCAGATGGAAAATCAATATTTATTCAATGTTAGCTTGCTGTCTGGGAAGAGAACAACGTGACCAAGATATCCTGAAAAAAATCCCTAAATTGACTGGATATTTCAAGGCTGCTGAATCTTCATTCAGTCAAAGACGAGATCCACAGCAGGAGGACTGCCAGCTACCATCAGCTAACATCGGAGCTGGGGTTGAAACGTTTGCAGCGGGATCCTTAGCTGTTGCAGCAGCTAGCTCATCATGTCATCGGTAATATTTCAGGGAATTTGGGGGAGTTATTCCACAATGCAGTGTTTCCTCTATGTTGATTTTATTGTGGCACTTTCTTCCGAGTCGACTATTAAACGAACAGCTCCACCAAAAACGTCACAGCGGGAGATGGCTTTGAAACGCAGATACCAAAATCAAGGTAAAAAATAAATACCAAGCTAAGGCTAACAGTACAAGAAACATAAACAGGCTAACTAGCTAACTGCTATCAATCTCACCCCCACTAACACAAAACGTTTCGGGAACGTTAGATAACGTTAGTTTTTGGTTATCTAAAGGTTAGTTCGAACCAAACCAAAAACTAACGTTGAGGTAACGTTTCCTCATGGTTATAACGTTCCCGAAACGTTAGGGAAACCAACCAACTCAAACGTTATCCTGTGGTTGCGCTGTAACCTCCACACAACGTTACCGTTTAGTTGTTTTTGGTTGTTTTTGGTTGTTTTTGGTTGTTCTGAGTGCGATTTGAAAATGTTTATTCAAACCAGCTCAAAATGATTGGTCTTATAAAATGTAGCTAAGTAAGATAAACAGCATAGCAAGAAAATATATGTATGTTTAGGCTGATATCAATTTAGCTAAAAAACAATAGTTTTGTGGGGTTTTTTATGCACTGTTATCTCGTGATCACAACTTATTAATTCGTTATCTATAACAGTTTGTTTTCTCGAGATTTTTTGTTTTTGTTTTCTCAAGATTTTTTTTTTATGGATTTTTTTTTTTGCCTAAGACACCCTTCCATTTAACCCGGGGAATGTGCTCCATGGGCGGATATAGGTCTGCCGTTTCTCCCTTCTCTTCTCCAGGTTAAATTGAACGCTGTTTTAGTGGGATTTTTCCCGAATATTTGACCGGAGAAGAGGAGGACGAAACGGCAGACCTATCTGCTCATGGAGCCTTTTGCTCGGGGATGTCGTGGGATTTTTTTCCAAGTATTTGACCGGAGAAGTAGAGGGAGAAACGGCAGATTTCTATCCGCTTATGGAGCCACATTCCCCGGGTTAAATGGAAGGATGTCTTAGGCAAAAAAAAAAAAAAAAGATCCATCAAAAAAAAATCTTGAGAAAACAAAAAAAAAGAAATTTCGAGAAAACAAAAACAAAATCTCCAGGAAACAAACTTTGTTAGGGTTAAAACAACAGTCTATCTTACAACGATTTTCACAACTATGAAAATTCACCTCTTCATTTCACTTCTAACAGGTGGCTCGGTTCAGTGTACAAAGCCAACCGTTACACCCCGCGCAAGTAGGGGGAAGGCTGTCTGCTTTCAGGTGACCGAAGGTCTGTCCTAACTTCCGGATGTACACCGGCGAACAGTGCACGCCACGCGAGCGGCACACCGTTCTCTAGCTCCGGTCGTTTTGGTCCCAAATTCTAACTAAAATACTGCCATTGACTAAAACATATGCTGACTACACCTCACCGGCGGTGTTATAACGCAAGGTAGGACAAAGATGCCAAGAAAGACATTGTCGACCGTCAACAGACTGTCCTCCGCTCAAGACTGCTAGGCTAGCAGTGCTAGCCCGAATGCTAACGCGGGAAACAGCTAGCTAGCTAGCCTATGGATACATCAAAGTTGGCGACAGAGACTGAACTTTCCCTCGGTGATGTTTTAGACGACATAAGGAACATGGACAACAAGGTGAGAGATTTTGGTAAACAACTTTAAGAAAGCTCTGACATGGGTGCCAGCATTATACAGCGAGTCGAGCTGAACTCAGTCGGACTCACTGAATGCACGTTCAAATTGGAGGCTGCAGCTAATTCACCATGTGTTCTATTAATACATCCATGGTATTATTATCTTATGATACATCCGATGGATGAATGTAGCTACAGATACATACATTCATCCCTCGGATGTATCATAAGTATGCTGTAAAACCTTTTACATGGACGCAACGTCATTAGCGCTTCCCCATACTGACTTATCTTACAAAATGAGATTGTACAAGCTCCCCACTTTGTTCCACATGTATAATTTGTATTTCTATATGTTTTTCGAAAGCAACTTTTCCTGGCAACGCTTGGAGGTCCGACCTCAGGCTCTACAGTCCGGCGTATGCTACGGCGAGTGGCAACCAACGATGTGCTGAAGCAGTATAGCCTGCGGGGAAGAAAGGCAAAGAAGGCCTTCCATGACCTGGCAATCTGCAGGGTTATAACAGGCATGTGCTATTTTATTGTTCACATCAGTATTATGCTTAGCTTGGCTGATAAGAGGTTTTAATTTGACTTGTAACTTTGCTTCATTTTGACTTCTACTCTAGCGGCCTCACAGAAGAACTTCCCCACGCTAACTGCAGCAGGAGTGGAGGAGTTGATCGGGCTAGCACTAAAGTTTCCCCCACACAGACGGTAAATTGAAATTCTTCTATATGATGTGAAAAACAGAGTTGTTAGTAAGGCAATTAGTCTTGCTTTTGTCAATGTGTTGATTCTTAGTATGACATCAAACTTTTGTTTCTTTCTTTTTAGGCCAGCTGAGAGGGACTAGCCATGGAGCCCTATTTTTGTTGCATCATTGTATTTTCTGTATAGATATATATATATATTTTTTTACATTTGCACACAACATTTGCACACTACATCCCACTCCATTTTTTTATTTGTATTTTCTGCTTATTTAACTTTTTCCAGGCCTGTTTATATTGTGTTGTATTTTTAATTTTATATTAAAGTTTTAAATCCGATCAAGTTTGCCTGTTCATTCATTCCTGCCAATATATAATAATTCATTCCTGCTCATGCACACACAGTTATGTAAGGTTGCAACCTTAGGGGGACGTTAGAGGAACGTTATCTAAAGGTTACAACGTTAGGGGAACGTTAGGGTAACGTTATCTAAAGGTTACAACGTTAGGGGAACGTTAGGGTAACGTTATCTAAAGGTTACAACGTTAGGGGAACGTTAGGGGAACGTTATCTAAAGGTTACAACGTTAGGGGAACGTTAGGGTAACGTTATCTAAAGGTTACAACGTTAGGGGAACGTTATCTAAAGGTTACAACGTTAGGGGAACGTTATCTAAAGGTTACAACGTTAGGGTAACGTTATCTAAAGGTTACAACGTTAGGGGAACGTTATCTAAAGGTTACAACGTTAGGGGAACGTTAGAGGAACGTTATCTAAAGGTTACAACGTTAGGGGAACGTTATCTAAAGGTTACAACGTTAGGGGAACGTTAGGGTAACGTTATCTAAAGGTTACAACGTTAGGGTAACGTTATCTAAAGGTTACAACGTTAGGGTAACGTTAGGGTAACGTTATCTAAAGGTGACAACGTTAGGGTAACGTTAAGGTAACGTTATCTAAAGGTTACAACGTTAGGGGGACGTTAGGGTAACGTTATCTAAAGGTTACAACGTTAGGGTAACGTTAAGGTAACGTTATCTAAAGGTTACAACGTTAGGGGAACGTTATCTAAAGGTTACAACGTTAGGGTAACGTTATCTAAAGGTTACAACGTTAGGGTAACGTTAAGGTAACGTTATCTAAAGGTTACAACGTTAGGGGAACGTTATCTAAAGGTTACAACGTTAGGGGAACGTTATCTAAAGGTTACAACGTTAGGGTAACGTTATCTAAAGGTTACAACGTTAGGGTAACGTTAAGGTAACGTTATCTAAAGGTTACAACGTTAGGGGAACGTTAGAAGAACGTTATCTAAAGGTTACAACGTTAGGGGAACGTTAGGGGAACGTTATCTAAAGGTTACAACGTTAGGGTAACGTTAGGGTAACGTTAGGGTAACGTTATCTAAAGGTGACAACGTTAGGGTAACGTTAAGGTAACGTTATCTAAAGGTTACAACGTTAGGGGGACGTTAGGGTAACGTTATCTAAAGGTTACAACGTTAGGGTAACGTTAAGGTAACGTTATCTAAAGGTTACAACGTTAGGGGAACGTTAGAAGAACGTTATCTAAAGGTTACAACGTTAGGGGAACGTTAGGGGAACGTTATCTAAAGGTTACAACGTTAGGGGAACGTTATCTAAAGGTTACAACGTTAAGCGAACGTTAGGGGAACGTTAAGGTAACGTTATCTAAAGGTTACAACGTTAGGGGAACGTTAAGGTAACGTTATCTAAAGGTTACAACGTTAGGGGAACGTTAGGGGAACGTTATCTAAAGGTTACAACGTTAGGGGAACGTTAGGGTAACGTTATCTAAAGGTTACAACGTTAGGGGAACGTTATCTAAAGGTTACAACGTTAGGGTAACGTTATCTAAAGGTTACAACGTTAGGGGAACGTTATCTAAAGGTTACAACGTTAGGGGAACGTTAGAGGAACGTTATCTAAAGGTTACAACGTTAGGGGAACGTTATCTAAAGGTTACAACGTTAGGGGAACGTTAGGGTAACGTTATCTAAAGGTTACAACGTTAGGGTAACGTTATCTAAAGGTTACAACGTTAGGGTAACGTTAGGGTAACGTTATCTAAAGGTGACAACGTTAGGGTAACGTTAAGGTAACGTTATCTAAAGGTTACAACGTTAGGGGGACGTTAGGGTAACGTTATCTAAAGGTTACAACGTTAGGGTAACGTTAAGGTAACGTTATCTAAAGGTTACAACGTTAGGGGAACGTTATCTAAAGGTTACAACGTTAGGGTAACGTTATCTAAAGGTTACAACGTTAGGGTATGTTGTGCTTCCAAGATGCACACCTAGGCGAGGACTTCTTCCTACTCAACTGTAAAGGATAATAAACACACCAACAACAAGTTTGATCAAACAATAGGCTTCAGCTGAAGGAGGACACACTACAGGCTCCGCAACCTGCACTGACCATGTGTGTTCTTCCTTCTCTCCCACTTTCAGCCTCTTTTATTGAGATTCATACACACACACATACATTATAGGTTACGCCCATCATTGCATAACATTCTCATGATGAGGCTCGTGTCTATAGGATCAATATATTCGTTAACCTAGTTAAAACCAGTCCCCGGATGTATAAACAATACCCATTGTTCTGCTTCTCTATAGCAGGCAGTTAGATTCTCCTATCTTTACAGCTGGGCTTACTCCTTGGTAACTCATTGAGCGCAGGCCCTGTTGCTAAATTCCTGTTACAAATCAAGAAAAGAGATAAGTGTGCATGCAACTTGTGTGAGAGCAATAATCAATAAGGCTGAAGTAGATGTGTTATTTTCCACAGGTAACGTTAAGGTAACGTTATCTAAAGGTTACAACGTTAGGGGAACGTTATCTAAAGGTTACAACGTTAGGGGAACGTTATCTAAAGGTTACAACGTTAGGGTAACGTTATCTAAAGGTTACAACGTTAGGGTAACGTTAAGGTAACGTTATCTAAAGGTTACAACGTTAGGGGAACGTTAAGGTAACGTTATCTAAAGGTTACAACGTTAGGGGAACGTTAGGGGAACGTTATCTAAAGGTTACAACGTTAGGGGAACGTTAGGGGAACGTTATCTAAAGGTTACAACGTTAGGGTAATGTTAGGGTAACGTTAGGGTAACGTTATCTAAAGGTGACAACGTTAGGGTAACGTTAAGGTAACGTTATCTAAAGGTTACAACGTTAGGGGAACGTTAGAAGAACGTTATCTAAAGGTTACAACGTTAGGGGAACGTTAGGGGAACGTTATCTAAAGGTTACAACGTTAGGGGAACGTTATCTAAAGGTTACAACGTTAGGCGAACGTTAGGGGAACGTTAAGGTAACGTTATCTAAAGGTTACAACGTTAGGGGAACGTTAAGGTAACGTTATCTAAAGGTTACAACGTTAGGGGAACGTTAGAGGAACGTTATCTAAAGGTTACAACGATAGGGGAACGTTAGAGGAACGTTATCTAAAGGTTACAACGTTAGGGAAGAGAACGTTCGACCAAACCAAAAACTAACGTTTCCAAAACGTTCACAAAACTTGCCGTTTGGACCAAAAACTAACCACAGACTAACCAAAAACTAACCTTCAGGGAACGTTTCCGCAACCAAAAACAAACGTTACCAAAACGTTTTGGGAACCAAAAATTGTTAGCTGGGACGACGTGACTTTTTGCCCGAAGACAGTGTTGTGGAGAGTGAAACGGGAGACTAGAAAAAGGCGTTCAGGTAGTGTGTTGTTAGGATGGCTAGGCTACTACAGTAAATCATAGGCTCCTGTTATCTAAAAGATTTTGAAGGTAATAATGGATCAATATCTAAATGATTTGACAATGTGGATGAGGTCGTTATAAATGGATGGCCTGCAGCTTAAAGCACAATTCATTTGGATACAAGCGTTACATTTTGCAAGATAGACGGGATTCTGAACAGCGATGCTTGCGCTGCATGCGCGCGCGCACACACACACACACACTAACTAACACACACACACACACACACACGCACACAGCAGAGGTGTGTTAACACGCAGCACATGCACCTGACTGGGAAAGATAGCGCTACGCTCGTTACTGTAAGTAGGGTACAATAAAACCTAAAAGTAAATGCGTATCAATACCCACTCACCTGTCTACAGGCATACACATGTAGGAAGCGATATATTTCAGTCTCTGTCTGGGCGCAGTCCACTCTCGTCCACCGCGCTGTTTACACAAACACAGCTCTTCTCTACTCTAAAGAGCGAATTTTGACAAACAAGCTAAAACAAAAGCTGTCGGTTTGTAGTCTAACTGTTTATCTTAGTTTGCCTCAAATCTTGAAATGTGGACAAATTCTTGTAAACTTAACTGCTGGCTAAACTAACCATCCTCTGCTGGAGCATTTATGGATGTATTATAAGACCAAAACAAACCAACGTGGCTACTTAATATGCACATAAATGACGCAATCTTTATGTTCAGTCTTCATTCTTGATGATGATACTGGTTGTATTTTGGCCCTCATGACTCCTGACTAGGTAGAAATTAAGTAAATTTGCACAATGATATGGTGTTAGGCCTAGACCCAATTTGTTAGGAATACCAGTTGTACCATAAAATAGGATGAGAAACTGTAATGTTTTATTACAATTCTATTCAACAATATATATTGGGGGTAGGGCTGCACGATTATGCCAAAATGATAATCACGATTATTTGGATCAATATTGAGATCACGATTAATTATCACGATTATTTGTTGATTTTAGCCAAAACAAATTTTATTGTCACATAATTATACAATTATAACTGCTTTTACATCCATATTGTGCTACATTCTTACTAATACATCCATACATCCGTTGTGCGACCGCTTTCCACACATGCATTTTTGCCGTGAAATATACAGGCAACGCAATTTTCTGTTCACGTTAACGGCGCATGTGGTGCCTGGTATCTACCAGACGAAATAGCTACGCGGATTTCTGTGGCTCATTACACTGCTACTTACATGTCTGCGTTGCGCTCTGATGCTCCAAAACCCACGTTAGAGGCAACATAAACATCGCTGCATGTCACGCTAGTAAACACTAATAACACGTTACACAGCAGGTAGCGTTAGCCTACCGTTAGCCACAGTAGTACCTGGATTAAACACGGCTAAAATGCTGACAGCTAAACGGTGTAGTGTGTCTGTATTTCACTGTAGGATTCCAACAGCGGGACGTCCAACAGTCTGCTGCTAAAGCTATGAGCTAAAAGACACAAACTAGCACTATGGTCACTGCTGTTGTCTGAAAAACAAAACGGACGGGACAAAATGTTGTGTTTACTGGTAAACTGGTAAACATCGTGACCGGCTTATGATGACCGACTGCTACCTGTTGTGGAGTTTTCCTCACGTTACTCTGTCCTCTGTGACGGTCTTCATCTAGAAACTAAGCTGCGCGGTGCAGGCAGGGAACAGCTCTGATTGGCTCATGGAGACATGTGATCAGACAGTGGTTTATGGAGCGCTAGATTGGCTTTGCAAAAATTGTTCTATGAAGGGAATGACGCATTTTAAATATCGCTCGATCACGCAAATTTGATCGTGGGAAGCCAAAATCGTGATCGTGATTAAAATTTGATTAATTGTACGGCCCTAAGTGGACCATGCATGGCACTAAATACATTTTTTCAGTAAAGCACAACGATTAAGGGGGGGGGGGGCTCACACAAAGAGCAGCCTAGGGGCCCCTGACCACCTTAATCCTCCCCTGCCTACACTCCTCCAAGAAAGGCTTAATGAATGTAGACGGTATAAAAAAATGTCTGCTGTCTAAAACCATGTCCTGCACAGACAACATTATTTTCCCAAAATAATGTTGCGTTACTATAGAGAATATTGCCATTTTGATCCACTACCATTACAATCATATTTTTCAAATCATTCATTGCCAGATGAGTTATTATACTGTCTGTAGTCTAAAGATGCTCACTGGTAAATGACTGGACCAATACTTTCTGGAGTCACTGTGACTGACTGTCTGCTTTGAATTATCTGCAGGATCTTGGCTGCTGTTGAGAATGGAGGGTTTCTCTCAGTGTTTTCCAAAGATCAGATCAAGGTAACTTTTACAAAAACTGTTATGTTAGTGATTAAAATCTCTATCAGTGCTTACATGTTCACCCTTTATTGCTTTGGTTTAAGAGCTTACATGATGATCGCGTCAGTGGAAGGACACGATCAAACAGAATGTATCTCTTGCAGAACCCATCATCAAGTCGGCTAAAACAACTTTCAGTGAAGAGCGGGTAAATTAAAACGTCATCAGTCATGTATATCTATGTACAGCAGAGAAAGAGTATTGGAGGCAGCAGGTACACATTTTACAGACAAAACAATGGGCCATGGACAGCAGCATTTCTACTTTAAGCATGTTGTGTCTGACATTCTCCCAGCTTGTCCAAATGTTGTGTGGGAAACTTTAAATGAGGTTCAGTATGTTTTCCTGCTGTTTTTTGGAGTCTTGTGGAGTAAACATTCATAAGGTGTCATGGGAGTGGAGTCCATAACGGTTGTTTTCTCTATAAGAATTGTACCTGCTGCCTACTAATTTTTCCCATTGTGTACCCATAGACAACATGTATAAGATGAATTTAATGATTTATTGATTTGTACTTTATTTTCAATAGAGCTTTGAGCTACTGAAGGTGATTGAGGAGGCCACTGGCATTGGGGCAAAAATCGAAAAGGGGGAGATACAACTGCTTGATTTTGTGTTCGATGTCATGCTCCCAGAGGTAAGATGATCAATCTAGCTTTATTCAGAATTGTGAGTAAATTATTGGGTTTATCAGTCATTTTTGTATCCTTTTGAAAAACAAAAACATAAAAGTGCACTATTTTGGATGACAGCAAGGTGATTGAATGAACTGTTTTTCAGATAATCATCAAAATGCTACAGGCAGAAGGAGTGAGTAGACTAAAGGCAGAAATCATCATGGCCAGTGGGACTATGGCCCAGTCCCAAATTGAGCCCTGAGGACTATTGGGACTATGTCTTAACCTGTTTGTCAGCAACAAAAAACTGCAAGTGGGGGAATCCAATACTGTGTGCTTCACTGGTTGGAATACCACCTTAACGTAAAGACTGGAGGGAAAAAAAGCACTTTGAAAGACAATAAATGCATATATTTGGGCATTTTCTCAATTTTATTGTACAAATTGGTAACATTCTGTATTGCCATTTTTAAGGACACATTTTTTTTAGAAGGACTCCAGGGCGTCACTGTCACCTGTGACAACTTTTTTACCTCCTACTCACTTGCTCAGGAGCTTCTGCAGAAGAAAATAGCCTTGGTCGGGACGATCAGGAAAAATAAACCAGAGCTCGCTGGAGGAATCAGGCTGCATAATCACATCTAAAACTTCACTGCGAGTCAAGCCCTTTCTCATGTTGCTTGCTGCTCTTTTCACCATCAAATGACCAGCAGGCTTGCAAGCAAGTGTTTAAATCCACTTGTTTTGTTTTTGTTTAGTCTGCATTTCTCACCATCAAAAGCCAACAGATGCATAAATACACTTACTTTGTTTCTGTTTACTCAATGTAGTACTGAGAGCTGAGGTGCATGTTTTGATTTTCTCAGGTCGCATCAAGGTGAGTTCCCACACTCTCACTCTCTCTCTCACACACACAGACACACACACACTCACACACACTTTAATATGCTATTATACTCCATATAACTCCATGTACAATCCAGAATCTAAGCTTTTTTTTGCATAGGCCTATCTAAAGGGTTAATGGTGCCACCTGGTTATCAACAGTAAAAATTACACATTTTACCTCTTCCCAACAGGGAAAACCACCAACAATAAAAAATGCATGATTATATGGTGTCATGGCTTTGCAATCAAAAAATGTGGTTATAATGGAAGTCAATGGGGCAAAAACAGCCACGAACAGTAAATGAGGGAGAAAAAGTTAAAATCTAATCCTGCACAAAAACTAACAATGCATCAAAACCAATGTTGTTTCTCATCTTTGACATGTCCAAGACTGTGATATAAGGTTAAAAAAAATCCAGACCACAATCACATTTTATATTGAAAATCAGTCATTTTGTGTGTTTTTTTCGCCAAATCTGTGACATCATTTATAAAATTGGCAATTAAAGAGTTAAAATCCAGATTTCTTTTAGAAAATTTAGTAGTTTTGATCAGGACTGAGGTTGATTAATAGATGTATGCAAAAAAAATGGAAAGAAATATTTATCTGATACATTTTTACAGCAGTTTAAAGTAGTGGCTGTTTTCAGCCACGAACAGTAAATTAGGGAGAAAAAGTTAAAATCTGATCCTACACAAAAACTAACAATGCATCAAAACCAATGTTGTTTCTAATCTTTGACATGTCCAAGACTGTGATAAAAGGTAAAAAAAAATCCAGTCCACAATCACATTTTATATTGAAAATCAGTCATTTTGTGTGTTCTTTTCCCCAAATCTGTGACATAATTTATGAAATTGGCAATTAAAAAGTTAAAATCCAGATTTATTTTAGAAATTTTAGTATTTTCGATCAGGACTGAGGTTGATTAATAGATGTATGCAAAAACAATTGAAAAAAATATTTATCTGATACATTTTTACAGCAGTTTAAAGTAGTGGCTGTTTTCAGCCACGAACATAACGAAAGGGTAGTGACTTTGCCCACAGTGTACTGTTGGGTTTTGAAAAATTTTCAAAGCATTTTCCTAAAATATGTGTTAAAATAAGATTTGTCAGTGAAAATCATTCCATTTGCTGTAACACGGGAAAAGTTATGGCCAAATTTAGACTCAAAATTACCCCTTAGTGGCTGAAAACATCCCCAACAACACATAAGGGTTAAATGAAAACCGCAAAAATACGTCCCTTTCCCGACAATCTTTCCTTCGAAAAGGTAACGTTAAAATCCGAAATTAATTTACCGAGCCGGCATCCTACAGCTTTTGTAATCGATTATCACACTTAGGGTATTTGATAAGAACGCTACTTTGACAATTATACATAACGTTAGCTAGTATTACGTTAGTCTTTTTTTTTTTTCATCTAACGTCTAATGGTGGCTAACGTTAACCTATCAAGCTAGCTAGACAAAATGGCAACGTAAATAAAATACGACGTAAATAGACTTGATGGCCAACCGCTAGTAACGTAGCTAGCTAGCTAGCTACAATAACTTTAATTTTAAAATTAATTGGCATTATGTAGCTAGCTAAATGAATTTTGGGACGTGTTGAAAGCTTAAGCTAGCTAGCTTAATCTGAATGCTAACGGTTGTCCTAACGGCTAGACAACCGGTAGCGCGCGCGCACACACACACACACGCACACACAATCTGTCTGACGTCACTTTAACCATTGCCTGTGTGCTTTACTTTTGATAGCTGGGAACAATACCTGATTGCCCTTCTGTCACTGTCAGAAAATCCAGGGTGAGGTCTTCAAAACGGTCTTAAATTTTTCAAATAAAATGATTTACACTAAGATACGAAAACAATACTTGTTGTATAGGTAGCTAGTGGACATGGTAACCCTTAGCTAAATAGATAGTAATACTTGTTTTTGTTTACAGTAGTGGAAATAATGCATGGAAATTTTGAACTCACCACAAAATGTCAAATACTTATCTTATGTAACTGAGCCTTGGCTTCGAAGTATACAAGAAATAAAAACATGCATTTCAAAATGAATGGTACTTTGTTTAAACGGTGTGGTACATTAATGAAATGCAGTCCAATTTGAGAAGCATGACACAGGTTTAATCATGAACAAAGTATTAACACTTGAAGTGTTTCTGATCATGACATTAATGGTCTTTTGGCCCCAAAAAAAGGTCTAGACTGTGCATATTTCCTAGGTAAACTACAGTAAACCAAAAACATATATATACACACACACATATAATACATATATACATCCACACACACACACACATGTACATATACATATATATATATACACATATATACATATATACATATATATACACATATATATATACACATATATACATATATACATATATATATACACACACACATACATATACACACATACATATACACATACATATACACAGTGTATATATCAACATTACTACTTTGCAGTAAGTTAACTTGATTTACTTACCTGTACAGTGCCATTATTGAAAATGGGTAATTAAAAATAAGAGTTTAGCTAGTTAGTACATAGGCGTCGATTTCGGGGGGGACGTGTCCCCACCAGATTTTGTCATGAGTCATTTTGTACCCACCACTTTTTTTTTTTAAACCTCGAGCTAGTTAAAAAAAATAAAGTTCATAACACATATAAGATACCGGCACTTATTGTACACGAGGAGCAATATGAGAGAGAAATGTGATCATTGATCTCTGTTTAGGTACATTAAACCACGTTAAGCTTTGTCACGTTATATTAAACCCATGAGAACCGTGGGGAGTCAACCCACAGCCGCTGCTGCTGAAAATGTGAAGCAGAAACAAGCTTAATGTCAGATAACGTCGTTAATAATTGGACTTTTGGTTCGATTTTTTCAGAGATTTCAGTGGTTATGAGGAGCAATATGAGAGAGAAATGATCATTGTTTAGGTATATTAAACCACGTCATGTCAGGCTATTGTCAACATGGTACATGAAGCAGAACATAGTGGATCATGTCTAATGCTTTTTGTCGTGTCTAATGCTTTTTGAAAACGTATTTACATTAGTAAGCTACAGGGGCCTGTAATGAAGCAAGATTTAACATTAACGAGGTAACTTCAGGTCCAACCCAGGGTTTTCAGTACCACGACGGTTGATTAGTTGTTACCGAGTTCAATCGCCGTGGTAACTTATGCTGAACACCTAACCTGGGGGCTGTTTCACAAAAGTAGAATTTATAAATCCAGGATAACCGATAAAGCGAGACTTGACCTAGTCTAATCTGTGCAGCCTGGCTTGGTGCGTTTCACGACGGCCAAGTCAGGCTGAGGAGGAGCGACTAGGTCGAGTCAGGCTGAGGAGGAGCGACTAGGTCGAGTCAGGCTGAGGAGGAGAGACTAGGTCGAGTCAGGCTGAGAAGGAGCGACTAGGTCGAGTCAGGCTGAGGAGGAGCGACTAGGTCCAATCGGGCTGAAGAGGAGCGACTAGGTTGAGTCGGGCTGAAGAGGAGCGACTAGGTCGAGTCGGGCTGAGGAGGAGCGACTAGGTCGAGTCGGGCTGAGGAGGAGCGACTAGATCGAGTCGGGCTGAGGAGGAGAGACTAGGTCGAGTCAGGCTGAGGAGGAGCGACTAGGTCGAGTCAGGCTGAGGACGAGAGACTAAGTCGAGTCGGGCTGAGGAGGAGAGACTAGGTCGAGTCGGGCTGAGGAGGAGCGACTAGGTCGAGTCAGGCTGAGGAGGAGAGACTAGGTCGAGTCAGGCTGAGGAGGAGCGACTAGGTCGAGTCAGGCTGAGGAGGAGCGACTAGGTCGAGTCGGGCTGAAGAGGAGCGACTAGGTCCAGTCGGGCTGAGGAGGAGCGACTAGGTCGAGTCGGGCTGAGGAGGAGCGACTAGATCGAGTCGGGCTGAGGAGGAGAGACTAGGTCGAGTCAGGCTGAGGAGGAGCGACTAGGTCGAGTCAGGCTGAGGAGGAGCGACTAGGTCGAGTCAGGCTGAGGAGGAGAGACTAGGTCGAGCTGGGCTGAAGTAATTTGGATAGATGTGCGTTCACGGATTTCCTTAACAGACCGCGAGGTCGATCACAAATTTACTGATGCTACAATGGAGAATATGCTTTGTTGATACTTTATACAGAGTGAGCAGCAGCTTATTGTAGAAGTATGATAACATGAAACACATTATTTGTAAAAAAGAAACACGGCCGCTGTAATGAAACAGCGAGAGACAGCCTGGCAGACGATTGCGGACCGACTGAATGCGTAAACAGCCTAAATACAGACATTAACTGACCACTGCTCTGAATTAAGACCGTCATAATCAGACCATTCAAGGATTAGGCTACTAATAATTTACACAAATTAACTCTTTGTCTTAAAAGTAAGCAGAAGATAATGTTCCTCAGGAAATTTACCATGAAGATCCATTTTCTACAACGCTAGAATATGATGCGTAAATATCTTTCACTCTGTTTGTCCCTCTCTCTCATGGGCTAAAATATAAATTTCATAAGTCATATATATGGTGCGTTCTTTTTGCCTCGCAACTCGTATTTTACGAGGTCAAAGTCGTAAACACGCCCCCTGACCTCGTATTTACGAGTTCGGAACTCGTACATCCACCGAGGTACCCGAGCTTTATAGTGTGGTCTAGACCTACTCTATCTGTAAAGTGTCTTGAGATAACTCCTGTTATGATTTGATACTATAAATAAAATTGAATTGAATTGAATTGAATCGAGCTGAAAATCCAACATGGCTGCCCCCTGTATCGACAGTTGTAAAAGCTGTAGTAACATAGTTATAAGCACTTCTGTGTTATTTGTGTCACACTAAATCAGTCGTACACGCAGCGCTGTCTTCTATCTGTCTTCATTGATCTCTGTTTAGGTACATTAAACCACGTTAAGCTTTGTCACGTTATATTAAACCCATGAGAACCGTGGGGAGTCAACCCACAGCCGCTGCTGCTGAAAATGTGAAGCAGAAACAAGCTTAATGTCAGATAACGTCGTTAATAATTGGACTTTTGGTTCGATTTTTTCAGAGATTTCAGTGGTTATGAGGAGCAATATGAGAGAGAAATGATCATTGTTTAGGTACATTAAACCACGTCATGTCAGGCTATTGTCAACATGGTACATGAAGCAGAACATAGTGGATCATGTCTAATGCTTTTTGTCGTGTCTAATGCTTTTTGAAAACGTATTTACATTAGTAAGCTACAGGGGCCTGTAATGAAGCAAGATTTAACATTAACGAGGTAACTTCAGGTCCAACCCAGGGTTTTCAGTACCACGACGGTTGATTAGTTGTTACCGAGTTCAATCGCCGTGGTAACTTATGCTGAACACCTAACCTGGGGGCTGTTTCACAAAAGTAGAATTTATAAATCCAGGATAACCGATAAAGCGAGACTTGATCTAGTCTAATCTGTGCAGCCTGGCTTGGTGCGTTTCACGACGGCCAAGTCAGGCTGAGGAGGAGCGACTAGGTCGAGTCAGGCTGAGGAGGAGCGACTAGGTCGAGTCAGGCTGAGGAGGAGCGACTAGGTCGAGTCAGTCGTACACGCAGCGCTGTCTTCTATCTGTGTTGTCACGCGGTTTGTATGCACAAAAAAACAGCATATACGTTGTTTAAACTGGCGCTGCTAACAATGGCTAACCTGGCCAGAGCTAATGAAAACAATGAAAATCCCACTTGCAAAAAGAACGCATTCAACTCGTGTGTGACGTCAATCCCAGTTGCGACCTCCGACTTCTGAGGCAAAAAGAACGCACCATAACTTCCACTGCTTGCTTTTAATGCAAAGTGTACAACAGTTCGTTTTTGCAAATGACAAGTAACTCATTGAATGGTTAAGAGCAGTAGTTGGTAAATGTATATTTTTAGACTATCATTCAGTCGGTCAGCTGTTATCTAACACGCTATTTTTTAGGTTTACTTTTTTATTTTTTATAGAGGCCGAGTTTCCTTCTTTATATATTATATGTTTTTCTCCCTCGTATATACAGAGATAGAAAAGAAAGATACTGAAGAAATTGGACTCTAAAATCTAGAAACTATAAAGATAATGAAGTGATAAATTCCATGCACACTGTAAACATGAATGTAACAGAGTATATTCATCAGTTATTGCCCCCTAGCAAAATATGAGGTCAAAAACATTGGGGTGTCTGCTCCCTGTTGTTACATGAATGTACAGTAGCCTACACCACTATATATAGTTACTGGTCCAATGAACTAAGACTATAATTAAGGAGGATTGTACAATCAGGATAGGTTTTTATAATTGTACAATTCTCCCAAATTATAGTCCCAGTTTACTGGACAACACAAATTGTGTGCTAAGAATGCCATTTTATTGAATCCTTTATTGTTAAAGAATACAAAAAAATGAATCAACTAAAAATAATTGAAGGTGCATTGGTGCACTATAGAAACACACATGTACAGCACTTTATATATTGCCCTTAGTATCTGACTTCATTTAAAACACATTTGGTAACTGTATCAGCCTTTTCTAATTATCTCAATAACTGCTGTAATATATTCATCAAACTTCTAACGACAATATAATCAGCAGTCTTCATACAGCAATATAACAGTAACAATGACTGTCACATGAATTATTATAAAAAAATAATGGTCACAACTAGCTGTACAGAATAAATCTCCATGGTAACTTAGGTGCCTCTGCTTTTGTGAAACCGAGTCAAGGCTAAATTGAGCCAGGATAACTGGGAAATCCCAGCTTAATCCCTTATCTTGGTTTTGTGAAATAGCCCTCTGGTCGGGAGCAGGTTATGTTGGAGATTAGAGATCAACTGGTGTGAAAGCACCGCCTCCTGACCAATCAATACTCCATTGATAACGGCGTCACCGCTCTTAGAAAATCCATTGACTGAATGGGTGGAGTTCAGTGAATAAAAAGAAGAAAAAAAGAAAAAGCTTGGTGCGCGGAGAGAGAGCGAGAGACGGAGAGAGAGAGAGAAAGAGAGAGAGGTGCGCTCTTAAAAGTTAAAACATTTAGACAACCCCGTTAACATTCCCTGATGGATATTTTTATGAAAGGATATAATAGATTTTCAGTGGAGGGAATTACGTAGGCCTATCTTTGTAAACTTCTTGAGCCGTGTGTTGCCAATGCGCGCATCGGTTTGAATTATGTTTTTACATTTTTTTATTTGCTCCCATGATCGCCCACTACCAGGGTATAATAGTCTAAAGCAACGACAGTTTATGGAAAGAACAAGTGTAATTATGGTCAGATCTTGTTCCTGACTGATTGGGAAGTTATATTGATAAGCCAGTCCCTCCAGAAAAACGTGATTATGCCATCCATCCATCCATCCATCGTCGTCCGCTTATCCGTGGTCGGGTCGCGGGGGGAGCAGCTCCAGCAGGGAACCCCAAACCTCCCTTTCCCGAGCCACATTAACCAGCTCTGACTGGGGGATCCCGAGGCGTTCCCATGCCAGGTTGGAGATGTAATCCCTCCACCTAGTCCTGGGTCTTCCCCGAGGCCTCCTCCCAGCTGGACGTGCCTGGAACACCTCCCTAGGGAGGCGCCCAGGGGGCATCCTTACCAGATGCCCGAACCACCTCAACTGGCTCCTTTCGACGTGAAGGAGCAGCGACTCTACTCCGAGCTCCTCACGGATGACTGAGCTTCTCACCCTATCTCTAAGGGAGACGCCAGCCACCCTCCTGAGGAAACCCATTTCGGCCGCTTGTACCCTGGATCTCGTTCTTTCGGTCATGACCCAACCTTCATGACCATAGGTGAGGGTAGGAACGAAAACTGACCGGTAGATCGAGAGCTTTGCCTTCTGGCTAAGCTCTCTTTTCGTCACAACGGTGCGATAAACAGAATGTAATACCGCCCACGCTGCGCCGATTCTCCGACCAATCTCCAGCTCCATTGTCCCCTCACTCGCGAACAAGACCCCAAGGTACTTAAACTCCTTCACTTGGGGTAAGGACTCATTCCCTACCTGGAGAAGGCACTCCATCGGTTTCCTGCTGAGAACCATGGCCTCAGATTTAGAGGTGCTGATCCTCATCCCAGCCGCTTCACACTCGGCTGCAAACCGATCCAGTGAGTGCTGAAGGTCACAGGCCGATGATGCCATCAGGACCACATCATCTGCAAAGAGCAGCGATGAGATCCCCAGCCCACCGAACTGCAACCCCTCCGTACCACGACTACGCCTCGATATCCTATCCATAAATACTACGAACAGGATTGGTGACAAAGCGCAGCCCTGGCGGAGGCCAACCCTCACCTGGAACGTGTCTGACTTACTGCCGAGAACCCGGACACAGCTCTCGCTTTGGTCATACAGAGATTGGATGGCCCTGAGAAGGGACCCCCTCACCCCATACTCCCGCAGCACCTCCCACAAAGTCTCCCGGGGGACCCGGTCATATGCCTTCTCCAGATCCACAAAACACATGTAGACTGGATGGGCATACTCCCAGGCTCCCTCCAGGATCCTTGCTAAAGTAAAGAGCTGATCCGTTGTTCCACGCCCAGGACGGAATCCGCATTGTTCCTCTTCAACCTGAGGTTCGACTATCGGCCGAACCCTCCTTTCCAGCACCTTGGAGTAGACTTTACCAGGGAGGCTGAGAAGTGTGATACCCCTGTAATTGGTACACACCCTCTGGTCCCCCTTTTTGAAGAGGGGAACCACCACCCCGGTCTGCCACTCCTTAGGCACTGTCCCAGACTTCCACGCAATGTTGAGTAGGCGTGTCAACCAAGACAGCCCCTCCACACCCAGAGCTTTCAGCATTTCTGGACGGATCTCATCAATCCCTGGGGCTTTGCCACTGTGGAGTTGTTTGACTACCTCAGTGACCTCCACCAGGGAAATTGACGACAATCCCCCGTCATCCTCCAGCTCTGCCTCTAACAAAGAGGGCGCATCAGCTGGATTTAGGAGTTCCTCAAAGTGCTCCTTCCACCGCCCTATTACCTCCTCAGTTGAGGTCAACAACGTCCCATCCTTACTGTACACAGCTTGGATGGTTCCCCGCTTCCCCCTTCTGAGGTGGCGGACGGTTTTCCAGAAGCGCCTTGGTGCCGACCGAAAGTCCTTCTCCATGTCTTCTCCGAACTTCTCCCACACCCGCTGCTTTGCCTCTTTCACGGCAGAGGCTGCAGTCCTTCGGGCCCTTCGGTACCTTGCAACTGCCTCCGGAGTCCTCTGGGATAACATATCCCGGAAAGACTCCTTCAGTCGGACGGCTTCCCTGACCACCGGTGTCCACCACGGTGTTCGAGGGTTACCGCCCCTTGAGGCACCTAAGACCCTAAGACCACAGCTCCCTGCCGCAGCTTCAGCAATGGAAACTTTGAACATTGTCCACTCAGGTTCAATGCCCCCAGCCTCCACAGGGATGCACGAAAAGCTCCGCCGGAGGTGTGAGTTGAAGGTCTGTCGGACAGGAGCTTCCTCCAGACGTTCCCAATTTACCCGCACCACCCGTTTGGGTTTACCAGGTCTGTCCAGAGTCTTCCCCCACCCCCTGACCCAACTCACCACTAGATGGTGATCAGTTGACAGCTCCGCCCCTCTCTTCACCCGAGTGTCCAAAACATACGGCCTCAGATCAGATGAAACGATTATAAAATCGATCATTGACCTTCGGCCTAGGGTGCTCTGGTACCAAGTACACTTATGAGCATCCCTATGTTCGAACATGGTGTTTGTTATAGACAATCCATGACTAGCACAGAAGTCCAATAACAGACAACCACTCTGGTTTAGATCAGGGAGGCCGTTCCTCCCAATCACGCCTCTCCATGTATCTCCGTCATTGCCCACATGTGCGTTGAAGTCCCCCAGCAGAACTATGGAGTCCCCCTCCGGAGCCCCATACAGGACTCCATTCAAGGTCTCCAAGAAGGCCGAATACTCTGAACTCTTGTTTGGTGCATATGCACAAACAACAGTCAGAGTTTTCCCCCCAACAACCCGCAGGCGTAGGGAGGCGACCCTCTGGTCCACCGGGGTAAACTCCAACGTTGCGGCGCTCAGCCGGGGACTTGTGAGTATCCCCACACCCGCCTGGCGCCTCACACCTTGGGCAACTCCGGAGAAGAAAAGAGTCCAACCCCTCTCCAGGAGTACGGTTCCAGAACCGAGACTATGCGTAGAAGTAAGCCCCACCAGATCCAACTGGTAGCGCTCCACCTCACGCACAAGTTCCGGCTCCTTCCCCCACAGCGATGTGACATTCCATGTCCCCAGAGCCAGCCTCTGCTGCCCGGGTCTGGTCCGTCGAGGCCCCTGACCTTCACCGCCACCCGTGTGGCAGCGCACCCGACCCCAGCGGTTCCTCCCACAGGTGGTGGGCCCATGGGCTGGAGAGATAGGTGCCACGTAGCTTTTTCGGGCTGTGCCCGGCCGGGCTCCGTGGCAAACCCGGCCACCAGACGCTCGCTGACGAGCCCTCCCTCTGGGCCTGGCTCCAGACGGGGGCCCCGGGCTTCCTCCGGGCAGGGTCTCTCTATCCCTTCCTCGTTTTTTCATAGGGTTTTTTGAACCATTCTTCGTCTGGCCCCTCACCTGAGACCACTTTGCCATGGGAGACCCTACCAGGAGCACAAAGCTCCAGACAACACAGCCCTGTGATTATGCGATCGCAGAATTCAATGCATAATCAGCCAAAGTCTGCATATTTATGCGGGGGCCGCATTTTTTCAAATACGCCGCACTTTTGCCGCATAAATTGCCGATTTCCTCACAAAATATGCGGGGCTTGCATGATTTCATTTTTGTAGCAAAAAAGTCACATATATCTTAGCAGAAAGTTGAAAAATTTTGCGTTTACTTCACACAAGAGCAGCCATTTTCCCTTGTTGCCATGGGAACGTTATGAAGTGACGTAATTCTGCCTAGTGAGAACACGGTGTTGGGGGAATCACTTTTTTTCTCTTTTTCATCAAACCGCAGTTTTTGCAAGTTCCCGCAATATCATTGCATAAAATTGCATAAATATTGCATATTCCATCACATTTTTTTTTAAGAAAACGTGCCGCATAATCAAGGACTTTTGCCCGCAACAATCATAAAAAACTCTGCATTTTTGTGGAGGGATCTGATAAGCGTTGTGATTTACGCATTTACAGTGTCAGCTATTTTTTGCCAGCTTTTCTTCCTGTTTTAGGAAGCAGCAACTGGATTGCTTTTTGCTTGTAAACCGTGTCTGTGTTCTTCATATTTATATAGAATTATAGTTTGCTCTTCTGATGTAAAATATGTGGCTCTGGTAGATTGATTGCAAACACCGCCTCTTTTATGTGAACGCGCGCGTCTAGATTGGGAAACCCTGGGTTGATTCAACTAGTTGATAACCAGCGTCGTGACAGTTTAACCGTGGTTGTTAGGGTTAGTGCAGCCGGGGAACTGAAAGGAATCCAGGGCATGTTAAACTTGATTCGTAGTGCAGGCCCCTGGACAACGTCTTTCAAAACATGACCTGCGCGAACGAGAAAAAAATATGAATGCGTCATTGTACCCACCACTTCTGGAAATACACTTCCGAATGCGTCTCTGTCCCCCCCACATTTCAAACCAAACTGACGCCCATGAGTTAGTATGTATATATACAGACAACTTTATACTATATGACTCTGACGTCAGGCAAAAAAACTCATCTCAGAGTTCAATCAACTTTTAAAAGGCAGATAGGATGTTGTAATTGATGCTGTCCCATTTCCAGATCATCCAGGTGAAGCAGTGCAGCTGACGAGACCCCAAAACCACCTCCTCTTGTTGGTGACAGAAAATGTGTTACTTTTTTAGGCTGTATACATTTACCTTTTGCGTAAGTTAGTAAGTATAGTAAGTTAAAAGGTATTTACAAGTGTACATTGCAATAACTGCAAATTAATAAATAAAAAAATGTTTAGCTAATTAGTAGTTTAGTTAGAACACAGTAGAATATACAAAGTATGGCTAGCAATACACAGTCGTACTGGACACTGAGACGGAGGTCTAGAGCAAGGGTTGAAGAGCAGTTAAGTCAAGTTGCGGAGGGGAATTGTGTGACAGACCTTTGTGATGCTGAGGAGGCATATGAAGAAGCAAGCGACTTTCATGACATGGAGTGCCAAACACCTGGCGATGAGATGGAAGAGTTCTTTGATGCATATGAAACTGACACAGAACCAGACACAGAGTCTGACACAGAAGAAGGTACTTTGCAGAAACATTTGGCTGAATGGGCAGTTGAGCATAACATCACTCACAATGCACTTAATTCATTGCTTCGAACACTTGGACAGCACCATCCACTGTTACCACGTGACGCCAGAACACTGCTTGGTACACTGCGGTCCAGCAAGATTCTTGTCCAGGAGAAAGCTGGTGGCCAGTACCACCATTTTGGTATCCTGGAGTCACTTTCAGTGGTGTTAAAGAAACACAAGTGCCTGTTAGAGGATGGTTCTCTTGATCATTTGTCTCTTCAGGTTAACATTGATGGGCTGCCGCTATTCAAAAGTTCCACCAGACAGTTCTGGCCCATTCTTGGTATTATTCAGAATCTTCCACAACATGACCCTGTTGTTATTGGTCTTTTCTGTGGTGCAAAAAAACCTAACAATCTTGATGAGTTCATGGAGGATTTTGTTGCAGAGATCAATGAACTTGAGAGAGGTTTTGAGTTTGATGGGATCACGCTCAGGTTCAAGCTGGCAGCAATGGTGTGTGATGCTCCTGCCCGGGCTTTTGTGAAACGTGTCAAAGGTCACTCAGGATATCACGGGTGTGAGAAGTGCACAGAGGATGGTCTGTATGTGGAAAACCGGGTCACTTTTCCAAGGACAGACATGCCTGTTAGGACAGATCAAGACTTCTGTGACAGAAAAGATGAGAACCATCACCTAGGGACTTCCCCTATTGAAAACACGTCACTTGGGATGGTTTCTGGTTTTCCCCTTGACTACATGCATCTTGTATGCCTGGGTGTCATGCGCCGCCTTCTTCTCCTGTGGATCAAGGGTCCCCTTATGTGTAGGCTGCCTGCATTTCTAGTAAACAAACTCTCACAGAGGCTTGTGGAAGCTCGTCATATGGTTCCCATTGAGTTTGCCCGCAGACCTAGGACAGTGGCAGAGATTGATCGGTGGAAGGCAACAGAGTTTAGACAGTTTTTACTGTGTACTGGTCCAGTGATTCTTAAAGACCTTGTAAGCTCTGCTGTATACCACAACTTTCTGTTGCTTTTCGTTGGTATCCACATTTTGTCCAGCAAAGGCCTGGTTGATGACTACTTGGACTATGCAAATGATGTACTTATTATCTTTGTCAAGCACTTTGGAGAGCTTTACTGTGCCAAGTATCTTTCCTACAATGTGCACAATCTTGTGCATCTGGCACAAGATGTCAGAAGTCATGGTGTTCTGGACAGATTTAGTGCTTTCAGGTATGAAAATGCATTGTACAAGATCAAAAAGCTTGTTAGGAAGCCCACATGTCCATTAGCTTAAATTGTGAAGAGACTTTCTGAGGGGCCGAAATGCTGTTCACATGAGGAAATCTTTGGGCTCAGAAAGCCACACACTGCAGGTCCCCTTCCGCCATTGTTTCCCAGTGCCACACAGTACAGGGAGCTGAAGACAAAGACATTCACCATTAAACTTGATATGGCCAACAGTCACATTTTTTTAAATGGTCGTGTTGCAAGGGTCAAAAACATACTTTCAGTTGGGAGTGAGGTGCATATTGCATATAGTACCTTTATCCATCAGGATTCTTTCTTCGAGTACCCGTTGTCCTCCACCACATTTGGCATCCACTTGTTAGATGGTCTATCGAGCACAATCAGATATTGTAAGTCAGACCTGATCGAACAGAAGGCATTCCTTGTTCCGCATGGGCGGAAATTTGTCGCCATCCCTCTGTTACACAAAGATTAAATACTCTTCACATGCAGCTCCAGCCTAAAAATCATTCAGTTGTCCTATGCCATGAAAACTGTGTCTGTATTTCTCCTCCTAACTCAACTGTAACGCTGAGAAAGCTGCTGTCTTTGTTGGATGGTATTCACCTGTTCTATATGACCAATGTGAACCAGTTCTAAACAGTCTCTCCCCCTGCACACAAATCCGTGCTTCCTTAAATCGCAGTGACATAAAGTCAGCCATAAAAATCCCTTTCACATGAGTGGTATTGTTAAGCCGAATTGATTGACTTGCTTCTCTGGCCACTACAGTTTGATTGTAGTTTTTTACTTTAGCTGTTAAAACTGTGGCTCAGTCACAATATTACACACATCCTGAGACAGTAAGCATATTGTCTCACTTCCGGTGTTCTTGTGTTGTGTTACGGACGCTAGTTTTCTGCTATTGTCTAATTTAGCGGCTATTTGCCTGGTTTACAAACAAACCTTGCTTTGCTTAGAGCCTGCATCAACGGGGCATAAGCATATGCATTTGTTTAATTTAGCGGCTATTTGCCTCAATTGCATTCAAAATACACCAGTTAAACTCAAGCACTTATGGCTATCCTCCCTTACCTTGCCTCGCTGATCTCACCATTGTTAAAACGCTGTTAGCTACTTTTTTTGCTGCCTCTATTCTGTGTGATTTTTCAAAATCATTCTTGTTATTCTCACATGCAAACTGTTCATAGTTTAGTTGTGCTTGCGCCTGTTGTCTAAACATGTCCTTATCATTTTATATAAGATAAATATAGTACCCGAAATGTGTAAATATATAGAATTATTTACAATATTGTTTTTTGGGCTTTTCTCTTTTTTGTGGGACTTTTTTGTCATTGTTTGAAATTATAGAAAATGTACCTCATTGTGGAGTTCTCGGAGCGTAATGAGACGGCTCCCATTGCCAAGAACTGGATGGAGGATGGCCAAGCCTGGTGGCCTCCCTTCACCGACAGGGCAAAGCTTCTGAGAAGCGTCCGACAAATGGAGCCTCCACAGCCAGACAAAGGCTGGGTCCGGCACCTTGTCAGAGTCCTGTTTGAAACTGGTAATACATATTAGACAGATTAGTATATCAAAAATAACATTTGCCCTAAATGACATGATAGGAAATAAGCTTTTTTCACCTCAGACTGTTTTGACAATATTATGGAGAAATGGAGGAGGTCTTGTGAGACATCGGACCTAAATTCCGACACCGAACCTCCAAAGAGACAATCAAAGTACGTTTGGCATTATTATAAAAACTTAAAGGAACACACCGACTTATTGGGACTTTAGCTTATTCGCCGTAACCCCCAGAGTTACACAAGTTGATACATACCCTTCTCATTTCCGTGTGTGTTGTAACTGCCTGACAGCCCCCTCCGGTATCACAAATCCTGGAGGTAATCTAGCAGTGGGATAACAAGGGTTACGGTGAATAAGCTAAAGTCCCAATAAGTCGGCATGCTCCTTTAAACCTTGTGTATTATCTTGCTATGCTTACTAATTTTTGTTGCAGGAAAAACCCTCGGTACTCTTCATCTGAAGAAATGTCAGACACAGCGCCTCCTCCACTTAAACCCAAAGTTAAAAAGGCTGCAAGGGCTCAGCCTCCAGCACCAACTCCACCACCACCACCAGTCCTTCGGGAGAAAACAGGTAACAGTGAAAAAAAGTTGGATAGTCATTTTTTGCAGGTGTAGAGTATTACGTACAGAAAACTTACTACTATGGTAGCGTACTATCAAGCTTTTAATGTTTATGAGTTACAATAAAGTATACTAACCAAAGCTTTCTTTTTTTCCAGCAATGGCTCAGCTTGGAGCAGTCCGGGATGAGGCGGACCACAACCCTCCACCAATGCCCTGTGGTAAGCTGTCTGAAACAGTATCAATAGAAAAGCTTAATTTGATAGTAGCACAAGTATTTGTAGTATGTTTAGCCTCTATCACCAGAAATAAGTACACTGTACAATGAATAAACAAATTATTAGGCAAACAAAACAACCACTAGGCTTCAAAGCTTTGGAATAAAAAAAACTGTCTTAGCAAAATGATTCAAATTGTCAAACAATGGACTTTTTCACCTTTGCTCTCTCCCCTTGACAATTAGGTGAAAGCTCAACATGGCAGGGGATGAATTTCCAACCTATTGCTCCAAGTAATTCCAGAATTTATTTTATGCTCACAATAATAACAATGGCAATATTGACTTAATGTACACAATTTACAGCTCTATGTGAAAGCTCAAATAACATTATAGTAAATTATGGTCTTACAAACTGTAATTAAACTGGTCATTATATGCAAACCCCACCTCCCAAGCTCTTCAGTCGTCAAGCGACACCAGGCGCATCTCATCTGGCCGCCTCGTGCCCACCCAATGCACTCGTAAGCTGTTAAACCACACAACAAATATTAAAAATAATTATGCATGTTGTGTACATGGATGTATTAAAAATAAGCTTTGATGTAGTAAATTGCTTTTTAGCTCAGCTTGCTACATTTATTTGTTTGGGTAAAGATATCTCTTATCTTGTGAAGCTTCATATTATGTAGAACTGATTATTGTACTCACTAAACTGCTCACTAAACTCCCTCTAATTATCTATCTATCATCTAATTATTTTCTAGCTGTTGAAAGAACAATATTGGAGGCAATTGGAGGTATGGAGCTGCAGTTGCAGCACCTTACCTCCATGGTGCTGTCCCTGGTGGATAGAAGGCCACCACATGCTCCACCAATGGATGAGGGGGAGGAGAATTTCTTCCCCCTCATCACTATGGACAACTTCGCCCACCTGGACGGGCAGCTGGCAGATGCTGGGAGGAGGCAGAGAATGGTATAATATTAAATTAGGCAGCCACACTCAATTTATGCTCACATTTCTCTAATTTCTAAGATCTAGTCCCACTCAGAATTGTAGCTAATGATGTTTACAGATTTCAAAGTTGTCACTGGCTGGGGGGCAAACGGTGCGAAAAACCTGTTGGCGTATATGCACCAAGGTGTTTGCCCCCCAGCTAGCAGCGCAGCTAAATTGGTGCGGCAGAAAAGGGAAAACGGGGATAAATGGGACACGCATCTGTGCTTTGGTGACCGGTAAGTAAATGAATAACCTTTAATACACTACTAAAAAGTTGAGTTTGCTTAGGTGCATAAAACAGTTAAATAGAAATAAAATGTTCCTCTCAATATTGAAATGCCATGCTATTATTGCTAGAAATCTCTTAAGATGACTTAAATGACATAAACAAACTTGAGAAGTCACGATCTATGGAATATAAATCAATACTCAATAGCTATAGAGTTTAAAGAGCTAGCTAAGGTAATAACTAAAGCATAAGTATTTTAGCAATTAAAAATGTACATATATAAATACATTGTCTGTGTCTAAATATTTCACATACGAAAAATGTTTACAATACTTTATTGTGTTAAATATCACAAGAGGTAATGCTAATTCCTCTTTTTAAACTAACAAAGTTAAGGAAGCTAACTTTCCTAATACTAATATATATTTGTATTATTAGTTATAATTAGTAATGTCTCAGTAAGATGCTCAAAATTATGTTTGTTATGTGTGTGTGGGGCTGAACTGCAGTTCCTTGAGTGGTTGCATGAGGCGAGTCATTCCCCATAGAAAAAATTCAAGATAAGATATTTGTTTTGTTTTTACCAGGCATCACAAATGCATGTCTGTCATTTGGGGCAAAGCAAACCATTTAAAATTGGCGACAGAGTGAAAATTTGTAATAGTATCCCTTCTGTCATGTTAAAAAGATTTTAAGGGGGGCGGGAATCTACTTGGCTAATTCGGAAAAAAGAACTGAAAAGAATCTCTCTAACACACACCATGACAAACGTTGTTTTCAGCATCTTACTGAGATATTATGAATTACTTAAATAAAATATGTTATACCTCACACAAGCAGGCAGTCACTTTAATGTTAGCTTAAAATGAGAATTAACGTCTTTATTAACACGTTTTTATCAGTAAAATCTTCCAACCCCTCTATTCTTTTTAAATGCTATTCGATGTTGCAGGTTAGCTAAATGATCGTCCCAAAATGGCAGCGGCGACATTTAGCTAGCTAGCTAGCTAAATGTCGCCGCTGCCATTTAGCTAGCTCATCATCAGCAGATTAGCATTTCGCTTAGAGGGCTAACTTCAGCATCGTACCATAAATTGCGTGCCATTACTGACAAACTGAATCAACAGTTACTTAAATAGTCCAATCTTGTATTGTAGGCTACGCAAAATAATTGTTAATTTTAATAACACATTAAACTTAACTTACCATTTGCTGTTTGCACGTTCGATCGACAGATGAAAAGAAGAACGTTCTGCCTGCTGAGTGCCATAGACCTATATATAATATTATATATATTATATTATATATATAATATTATTTATCCTTTACATGCTGAGCGCATGTAAAGGACCCCCCTGAAGGCCGGTCGTCTTCACTGCCTGACCAAAATTGCCAGACTATCTATCTTGTAGGCTATTGACACCACCTGTCGGTTGAAAGGCGGTACAACTGGTTTAGCAAAAATCTCAGATGGGAGATTTTAAAAGTACTCTTCCTAAAACATATTCCACTAAATTAAACCAGTCTCTTATTCACTTGCTATGCAGAAACCATTCTATACTATATTTACCTCTATAGAAAACTGAGAAGACTAGATAAAACAAAATAAATAGTATGATAATAATTCGAATCCAATGATTTTATTACAGCAGCAGTAATGAGGAACCCGGTCCTCCAGGCGCCCACAGAAGCGGAGGCCGAGAGGGCAATCAAAGAGTTTCTCTGGCTGGCACCAGATCGCCACCACCGCCGGCCAAGATAATTCTTTCTTTTAATGTTTAATGTTTTAATATTTGTTAATGTTTTTTTATGTTTATTGATTAATTATATAGTTCAAAATAAATGTTTGTTCAGCAAAAAAGTAAGAAGTTTACTGGTCTTTACTGGTATGGTTTACACCAGCGATCCTACAGAGTTATTAAGATGTTTTCAAGTAATTAGGTTAATGATTGTTTGTCATTTTCTAGACTATGATTTTCTACAGATTAGTTTTAGTTTAGTTTATTATAAAGTTTATTATAAAGTAGTAGTAGTTATAGTAGTAAAATATTAGTTAGGCCCCCCTATCTAAAATCTTCTCTGACATCTGTAGCTACTACGTATAACAGATGTCCGGAAGATGACCACATCTGTAAGATGTATAGCAGATGTTAGAACGACGTATATAAGCTGCATCTCTACGATGTATTGCATACGTTAGAACGACGTATATAAGCCTACATCTCCACCACGTATGGCATACGTTCAGGGGAGGATTAAGGTGGTCAGGGGCCCCTAGGCTGCTCTTTGTGTGAGCCCCCCCCCCCCCCCCTTAATCGTTGTGCTTTACTGAAAAAATGTATTTAGTGCCATGCATGGTCCACTTAGGGCCGTACAATTAATCAAATTTTAATCACGATCACGATTTTGGCTTCCCACGATCAAATTTGCGTGATCGAGCGATATTTAAAATGCGTCATTCCCTTCATAGAACAATTTTTGCAAAGCCAATCTAGCGCTCCATAAACCACTGTCTGATCACATGTCTCCATGAGCCAATCAGAGCTGTTCCCTGCCTGCACCGCGCAGCTTAGTTTCTAGATGTAGACCGTCACAGAGGACAGAGTAACGTGAGGAAAACTCCACAACAGGTAGCAGTCGGTCATCATAAGCCGGTCACGATGTTTACCAGTTTACCAGTAAGCACAACATTTTGTCCCGTCCGTTTTGTTTTTCAGACAACAGCAGTGACCATAGTGCTAGTTTGTGTCTTTTAGCTCATAGCTTTAGCAGCAGACTGTTGGACGTCCCGCTGTTGGAATCCTACAGTGAAATACAGACACACTACACCGTTTAGCTGTCAGCATTTTAGCCGTGTTTAATCCAGGTACTACTGTGGCTAACGGTAGGCTAACGCTACCTGCTGTGTAACGTGTTATTAGTGTTTACCAGCGTGACATGCAGCGATGTTTATGTTGCCTCTAACGTGGGTTTCGGAGCATCAGAGCGCAACGCAGACATGTAAGTAGCAGTGTAATGAGCCACAGAAATCCGCGTAGCTATTTCGTCTGGTAGATACCAGGCACCACATGCGCCGTTAACGTGAACAGAAAATTACGTTGCCTGTATATTTCACGGCAAAAATGCATGTGTGGAAAGCGGTCGCACAACGGATGTATGGATGTATTAGTAAGAATGTAGCACAATATGGATGTAAAAGCAGTTATAATTGTATAATTATGTGACAATAAAATTTGTTTTGGCTAAAATCAACAAATAATCGTGATAATTAATCGTGATCTCAATATTGATCCAAATAATCGTGATTATCATTTTGGCATAATCGTGCAGCCCTACCCCCAATATATATTGTTGAATAGAATTGTAATAAAACATTACAGTTTCTCATCCTATTTTATGGTACAACTGGTATTCCTAACAAATTGGGTCTAGGCCTAACACCATATCATTGTGCAAATTTACTTAATTTCTACCTAGTCAGGAGTCAAGAGGGCCAAAATACAACCAGCATCATCATCAAGAATGAAGACTGAACATAAAGATTGCGTCATTTACGTGCATATTAAGTAGCCACGTTGGTTTGTTTTGGTCTTATAATACATCCATAAATGCTCCAGCAGAGGATGGTTAGTTTAGCCAGCAGTTAAGTTTACAAGAATTTGTCCACATTTCAAGATTTGAGGCAAACTAAGATAAACAGTTAGACTACAAACCGACAGCTTTTGTTTTAGCTTGTTTGTCAAAATTCGCTCTTTAGAGTAGAGAAGAGCTGTGTTTGTGTAAACAGCGCGGTGGACGAGAGTGGACTGCGCCCAGACAGAGACTGAAATATATCGCTTCCTACATGTGTATGCCTGTAGACAGGTGAGTGGGTATTGATACGCATTTACTTTTAGGTTTTATTGTACCCTACTTACAGTAACGAGCGTAGCGCTATCTTTCCCAGTCAGGTGCATGTGCTGCGTGTTGTAACACACCTCTGCTGTGTGTGTGTGTGTGTGTTAGTGTGTGTGTGTGTGTTAGTTAGTGTGTGTGCGTGCGCATGCAGCGCAAGCATTGCTGTTCAGAATCCCGTCTATCTTGCAAAATGTAACGCTTGTATCCAAATGAATTGTGCTTTATGCTGCAGGCCATCCATTTATTACGACCTCATCCACATTGTCAAATCATTTAGATATTGATCCATTATTACCTTCAAAATCTTTTAGATAACAGGAGCCTATGATTTACTGTAGTAGCCTAGCCATCCTACCCAGTAAGCACACATACGTCGCGGCGACGTATTGGCGATCTAATCAAAATACATCGGGGATACGTTGTATTTTGGTCGTTTGCTCACTGGCACGACGTCCCCGCAACGTCGCTGCGCTACGTCTCAACGACATATAGCCGCTCTCTCCGCGACGTATACATATATACATCGTTCTAACGTATGCCATACGTCGTAGAGATGCAGGCAATATACATCGTTCTAACGTATGCCATACGTCGTAGAGATGTAGGCTTATATACATCGTTCTAACGTATGCCATACGTCGTGGAGATGCAGGCTTATATACATCGTTCTAACGTATGCCATACGTCGTAGAGATGCAGGCAATATACATCGTTCTAACGTATGCCATACGTCGTAGAGATGTAGGCTTATATACATCGTTCTAACGTATGCCATACGTCGTAGAGATGTAGGCTTATATACATCGTTCTAACGTATGCCATACGTCGTAGAGATGTAGGCTTATATACATCGTTCTAACGTATGCCATACGTCGTGGAGATGTAGGCTTATATACATCGTTCTAACGTATGCCATACGTCGTGGAGATGTAGGCTTATATACATCGTTCTAACGTATGCCATACGTCGTGGAGATGTAGGCTTATATACATCGTTCTAACGTATGCCATACGTCGTAGAGATGCAGGCTTATATACATCGTTCTAACGTATGCCATACGTCGTGGAGATGTAGGCTTATATACATCGTTCTAACGTATGCCATACGTCGTAGAGATGTAGGCTTATATACATCGTTCTAACGTATGCCATACGTCGTGGAGATGTAGGCTTATATACATCGTTCTAACGTATGCCATACGTCGTGGAGATGCAGGCTTATATACATCGTTCTAACGTATGCCATACGTCGTGGAGATGTAGGCTTATATACATCGTTCTAACGTATGCCATACGTCGTAGAGATGCAGGTAATATACATCGTTCTAACGTATGCCATACGTCGTAGAGATGCAGGTAATATACATCGTTCTAACGTATGCCATACGTCGTAGAGATGCAGGCAATATACATCGTTTCAACGTATTTCTTACAGATGCGGTCTCAGGCGCATCTTGACGATGTGCCTGAGACCGCATCAATTGATCCTACATTAATCCATTTAACAAAACTGGTCAGTATAGGTCACACGAATTACTTGAAATAGTATTACTAAATTACATGAATTGCTAAAAGATAGATAAATCATACACAATTACTTATAATACATTTTATTGATAAAGCGTGTTTCAGTGTACTCAAAGACAATTTACACAAGTTGACATTATTATAGAAAATAGCACACTAACACATTCAAAGTTATTCTGAAAATTTAAAAAAAAAACAACTTTTGATCATGTAGCTAGATTTTGAGATAATGATCATACTGTGGTCTATACTAATGGCTAATGTACAAAAACACTATTAAAAGCTTAAACCAGTGTTTTTATTTCCCCCCTCAGGCAAAGAGCTGGGGCACGTTCAATATCAAAACGGCACGTTTCCTGGGAACGGTGTGCAACGGCTTGCGTTATGTTTTCATGTTTTCTCTCGTTTGGTGGGTGTGTCTCTCAATTATTGGCTGTGTTCCAGGTGATACTCAATCAGTAGAGAGTGTCTGTAGACCCGTGGTAATTAAAAGGCACTTGCACACACACAACAGGATGTCCAACTCACCGTTTCAGTTTAAAAAAACATCCCTTTGTTAGCCTTTCTCAATTTTTGGATGCCTATGGGATCATGATAATGTTATTTGAACCCAAAGACACGGAACAATTGAGCCAAGAATAACATTTATTTATTAAGAAAATTCATTATTTTTCTTAATCTGTAGGAGTCGCTGAAATATACAGTATTTCACCTTTTTTGACTACACACTCGTGAGCTGTGTATTACTGCTTCACAACAGCAGTGTGTACATGTTGGAGAACAAAAACTTATTGTCACACTAATGCTACTGAACAAATTCAAGTACTGCTCATCATATTGTCCACTGTCTATCATAATGTCAATTATTTCAGTAACCAAAAAAAAAAGGCCGTCTTTGCTACAGCCTCCACTCCAGTCCGTTGCCAGTCGGGGATCCTTGATGGCCCTCGGCTTCGGACTCAGGAAAGTAGGATTCCTCGGTGCTGCTGCTGTGGCAAGAACAAAAGATTTGGGTTATTATTCGAAGAAGTAACTTTTAATTCATGGAAGTTTTTTTTTTATTTTTTGTTTCTTCTCCCTTTGTTTTTAAGAAGTGGTTGAATAATAATTGTAACGTCAGTCTTTTTTTTGCAGATGTGAATAGAAGACCAGTTCCATTAAGTAGAATATGGCAAGCCAAATGTTAACATTGTTAAATTCGCTGCTAAATTTTCCTCAGAGGCTCCAACAATAAGGCCATTTGGTCAGTAGGTGTATTTTGAATACAAAATGGAACCTAAGTACAACTGCCAAAGGGTTAGACTATTTACTGTTGATAGATGGATATAATTTAATAATAGTTTATTACCTACCCATTTTGAAGTCTGTGTAGGTCTCCTTCTTTGGCTTTCTCTTTTCTTGAATCATCACCGCCTCTTCCTCTGAGCAGGGCAATTCAGCAGTGTTCGTCAAATCATAGTTTTCAAACTCTTTCCTGTTATCTGAAAGAGATTAATATACAGAGGTAATTAATAATTCAAGTAAAATGTAATAGTCTAGTTAGAGATAGAGAAAGTCTAAGAACCCTTGAACACACAGGGGGTTGAAAAATAGAGATACAAATAAGAATCATGAGTGGAACTGCACCTGCCCTAAATACTAGATAGATTTGCATTACAGGTGTGTAATTGAATCATGCAAAAAAAAAAAAAAAATATGACAATAACATACCTGACTCTCTTCACTTGCTGATCAGGCTTATACACACACGTATTCTTGTGGTATGATGTCCTTCATCTCTGCATTGCCTTCTCTCACAACTCCTGCCCACGTTTTCTGATCTGCCACTATACATCACACCAACATAAAAAACAGACACACAATGTACACACAAGTACTTTTAGTATTGCAAACTACTGTTTTGCAATGAACACGGTGTATTCCGGACATTTTGTAGAAGATGGTGATATTCTTAGCAAAGGCCACTTTTTAATGAGGGATAACTAGTGAAACAAACACGCAAGTAAACAAACAACAACTAACAGTTTACCAAAGTCCTTGCTATAAACATGAAACGGATATATACCAATAAAATGACTTGTGATATTGATAATTGTATTGATCTCAAAGTCAAATGTGATTCAATATGTCCATCGAACGTGTTTAGTCCCTGTTAAAGCCGACAATAACCCGCTAATGTCAACTTTATGTAACGTTAGTTAGGCTTATGGTCAATTTACATTCAACAAAAAGTAAAACAAAGTTAAGTGACTGGACAGTAACTAAGCTAACGCTAGCTTTCCAGGTACATTGTTTTTATTTAGCTAAGTAATCAACGTTAGTGATATATCAGTAAGAAAATGACGGTAACAGGTGACGATGCTCTTCGGGGTGTTTTGAAGGCTAACGTTAGCCAACGAAAACGGCACCATCTAATAACTGATGTTTTATGACCGTTGACACTCCGAATCCCGTTTTCAAAATCAATTGTTAACTACATTTAATACCGAGTGTACAGAAACAAACCACAGTCTTACTGTGTCATTTTGGTACTAAGCAGGGTAAAAATAAAACCTTATAATCACAATGTAATAAGTACGAACGTTAGCCTGCCATTAGACGGCCCCTGAACCTCTTCACCTTTTTTAAATATGCTTTAACTTAGTTGGTAGATTAGCTAGCTACATGCCGAATTTACCTTTACATTTTGATTCGATAACAAATCTTCAGCTTTATGTTCCCAGTTGAGGTTTCAGTTCCATCTAAGCCAAACAATAAAACTAACTGATATGAGCAAAGTATGACGAGATGCGGCACTCAGTAGCCGTTTCTCAATGTCAGTTAGTTACTGTTAGCTAGCTAACGTTAAGGAATATCGAGTAACGTTAACCTAACGTTACTGGCCTGTGTAACGTTAACGTTATGGTTAGCCAAATTACGGTAACATTAAATTATGGAACAACAGACAGTAAATTAACTTAGCTACCGCAACTGACACGGATAGCTAACGTTATTCAGATTCAGTCAGATTAGTACATGTAGCTAGCTAGCTAGAGCACGGATATTTTAATTGTAAATGAATGTGAAAAAGGGCGGCTAGTGCGATGTTAGCCTGATCTAACGGCTCTAACGTTACTTTAAACCATGACATGGCATACTTTACTAACTAATATTGTTATTTGTCAGATGAACACCAACTTCCACATGCGAAAACATCGACATATTTGTATTAACGTTACGTTAAGATGAAATAGTCCTTACCGTGAGGTTTTGACAGCAGCACCGAAGCACTCTCCATCCTATTGATTCCTACCCGTCGCAGACTGCCAATTTTTCCCTTCCTGTGGCGCGAATATGTTGCTGGGCAGAATTCAGATTCACTGTCCATCACATCAACAGTGTGTGTAGTAAAGACATCCAGACGCTCATTTAACGATGCTTCCAAATGACCCGCGAACAACTGAGAAACTTTTAATATATCGTTCCGACATAGTTAATACGTCGCTGCGATGTATATATTTCCATCATAATACGATGTCCAGACTCTCAATAAACGATGCTTCCAAATGACCCGCGAACAACTGAGGAACTGTTAATACATCTCACCGACATAGTTAATACGTCGCTGCGATGTATAGATTGCGATCATAATAAGACGTCCAGACTCTCAATAAACGATGCTTCATTATTCTTCTTTATGACCCGCGACCAATTGCAGACGAAGCGATCAATTACATACGTCGTGCCGACGTATGTGTGCTTACTGGGTAACACACTACCTGAACGCCTTTTTCTAGTCTCCCGTTTCACTCTCCACAACACTGTCTTCGGGCAAAAAGTCACGCCGTGAGATCGATAGCAGTTAGCTAGTTAGCCTGTTTATGTTTCTTGTACTGTTAGCCTTAGCTTGGTATTTATTTTTTACCTTGATTTTGGTATCTGCGTTTCAAAGCCATCTCCCGCTGTGACGTTTTTGGTGGAGCTGTTCGTTTAATAGTCGACTCGGAAGAAAGTGCCACAATAAAATCAACATAGAGGAAACACTGCATTGTGGAATAACTCCCCCAAATTCCCTGAAATATTACCGATGACATGATGAGCTAGCTGCTGCAACAGCTAAGGATCCCGCTGCAAACGTTTCAAACCCAGCTCCGATGTTAGCTGATGGTAGCTGGCAGTCCTCCTGCTGTGGATCTCGTCTTCGACTGAATGAAGATTCAGCAGCCTTGAAATATCCAGTCAATTTAGGGATTTTTTTCAGGATATCTTGGTCACGTTGTTCTCTTAACCTTTGTATTTTGCGTTTTTGTGCTCCTCTTTCATGCTTTCTTTCGGCCATTCTGCCACTATGCCGTCCAGTAATAGTAGTGACATAAATGAAAATGATTGACATGATTTGACCAGCAGCAGCTGATTGGATATCCAATCTACCCAATCACCTGCTTGTTTTTTTAAATGTTTCTTATGGGCCAATTAGGGTCTTTTTTTGTTCACGCTGAAGTAAATTTAAAATAAAAAAAAAATTGTCTGGCCAATCTGAGGCCCCTGCACACGTGGGGCCCCTAGGCTACAGCCTAGCAAGCCTGTGCATTAATCCGCGCCTGCATACGTTAGAACGATGTATATTACCTGCATCTCCACGACGTATGGCGGTTAGAACGATGTATATTACCTGCATCTCCACGACGTATGGCGGTTAGAACGATGTATATAAGCTGCATCTCTACGACGTATGGCATACGTTAGAACGATGTATATAAGCTGCATCTCTACGACGTATGGCATACGTTAGAACGATGTATATTGCCTGCATCTCCACGACGTATGGCATACGTTAGATCGATGTATATAACCTGCATCTCCACGACGTATGGCATACGTTAGAACGACGTATATAAGCTGCATCTCTACGACGTATTGCATACGTTAGAACGACGTATATAAGCCTACATCTCTACGACGTATGGCATACGTTAGAACGATGTATATAAGCCTACATCTCCACGACGTATGGCATACGTTAGAACGATGTATATAACCTGCATCTCCACGACGTATTGCATACGTTAGAACGACGTATATAAGCCTACATCTCTACGACGTATGGCATACATTAGAATGATGTATATTACATGCATCTCTATGACGTATGGCATACGTTAGAACGATGTATATATGTATACGTCGCGGAGAGAGCGGCTATATGTCGCTAAAACGTAGCGCAGCGACGTTGCGGGGACATCGTGCCAGTGAGCAAACTACCACAATACTACGTATCCCCGATGTATTTTGATTACATCGCCAATACGTCGCCGCGACGTATGTGTGCTTACTGGGTTGTTGTGTTGTTTATGTTGATAGTTTTAGACCATTAATTAATTATTAATATACCTGTCTATGGTCTTGACTAATAAAGTAAGTGTCCTTTCAAAGACGAGACGACAGCTCTTCCAGCCACCACTGCTGTATACCACTATAGTAGCTACATGCTAACGGCATGCTAACGGCAGTAAACATGTCATCTTGTCGGCCTTTGTTGTTAAATTCTCCCCAATTCTGGGTCTCATTCCTGCTGAAACATGTCCGATTGGGTAGTGGCCAAGATTACAGCTGTGTTGCGTTAGCATGCAGCTACATAATAGTTAGCTATAGGAGCATGCTGGGCTCTCAGAGAGATCTCATTTGTAGCCCTGTTTTACCTTATATTTTTATAAAAGTACAAACACATGAAGTGAGAGGTGTATACACATGATTACACTTTATTTAAAGCATGATTAACCTGAAGCAGGACAGAGCAAGGCTCCTAGCTCAGGCTAGCTAGCGCTAGCAAATTACCTTCAAAGTTGCAAAGAAATTAAGCAACGTAGCTAAGTCTTTGTTTAATTTGCTACGTGGTGTCGTACTGGATGCCCGGACAACCCTCCATATATCATTAACAGATACTTTAGACAACCCTCCGTATATCATTAACAGATACTTTAGGCAATTCCAGCAAACAACTTGTACTGTCAATGTCTAATGTTTTCTTCTAGCAACCGGCGGAATGTCCAAAACATAGAACCGATCAGGTAGTGTCGTAAAAGCATGAGCTGCTGCTGCTGCTGCAGCTGCTTCAGCTGCAGCTTCTTCTTCTTCTTCTGGCTTTCCGGCAGACTAGATGCCTTGCGGCACATTGCTGCCTCTCACAGGACATTTTACGTAACAGTCGAGGGTATTGTCAACTTCAGTGGAGTAATCCTGTTGCAGAGATATAATCCATGACGGCTTCCACTATCTCACATTGGTATTCGGGGGGATTTAATAAGTCTCTCAATGTCATGTGCTGTATTCCTATGTGACTTAGCGCAGTGGACAACTGTTCTCTTTCATTTTTGTACTGAAGACAGTCCAAAAGTACATGTTTCACAGTTTGCATCTGTTTACTGGTTCCACACAGTCCATCCTCATTCTTGCCCATCTTTGCTAGATCCTATGCAAATCCACAATGCCCGAGTCTCAGCCTTGTCATTATTACGGATTGTCTTCTTTCTTTACCCAAATAACACTGCTCTGCCTGTACCTTATCTTGAATTGAAAAATAATGACGACCCCTCTTTTCCTTTTCCCACTTCCTCTGCCACACTGCTATGGTATTTTTCTTAATGACATTCAGATATCCCAGCACATACCCTTAATTCAATGTCTCTTTTCAGTGCCATTTTAGCTACCTTATCTGCTATCTCATTCCCATCTCCCCCGAGATGAGCAGGCACCCACAGAAATCCCACCTCTCCTCCAGCCTTCTCCATCTTATATAACAGAGCCATCACTTCCATAACGAGGTCTGGCCTGGCTCCCCAGTTACTTCCTATCAGGGTTTTTAATACTGAAGCCGAATCTGAACATATAACCACTTTCCTTGGCAGCACTTCCTCCACCCACTGTAGTGCCCAAATTATAGCTATTAGCTCTGTTGTATAAACCGAAACCCCCTCAGACAGTCGTTTGAGATGTACAATTTCAAGTTGAGGAATATAAACAGCAAAGCCAGACTTCCCAGTTTGTGGATCTTGAGATCCATCTGTGTAAATCTGAAGATATGTCTCCCAATGCTCATCCAGCCTTTGTTTAACCAACCCCGGATATAAACTACTTTCAAGATGTTTTATATTTTCCTATACACTGAAGTCTATTTCTGGGGTGGGCAGCATCCATGGCGGTATAACTGCCCAGTACACCTGCGGGGCCACACCTGCCTCTCCCAGTCCCAGTTTCTCCACCTTTTTGCTGATGTTAAACAGAAAACACTCTTTCTTCCTTTTCTCTGCTGCCCACTCCCAAGCATTATTCAGAACTGATTTTGTTGGATGCTCTTCTTTATATCCCCACAGTTTAACAACATACTGCATTGCCAGTTTCTCTCGTCGTATTGACAATGGCATCTCCCCCATCTCCACCAGTAAAGCTGGGACTGGGGTTGTACGAAGGGCCCCACAACATATCCTCAGAGCCTTGGCCTGTATTACAGCCAGTTTTTTTAAGTGTGATTCAGCTGCTGTTCCATAACATATACCTCCATAGTCTATTCTTGACCTTATCATTGCTCTGTAGATCATTAATAGTGAATCCCTGTCAGCACCCCATGTACTACCTGAGAGGGAACGCATTACATTTATCACTTTTTCACACTTATTAACAACATTATTGATCTGTATTCGCCATGTTAGTCTCTCATCAAATTGCACTCCTAAGAATTTGAAATCCTTAACCCTTTCAATTGCTTGTCCATACACAAACCATTACATTCACTTTTCTTATTACCAAATATTACATATTTAGATTTTTCCACTGATATTTTAAACCCCCACTTTTCACTCCAGCTAGTTACCCTGTTTAGGGCTACCCCTTTTCCAGATGGTCCCGTCATGTGCAAACAGGGAAAGTCCAAAACTGGTCCCAATATCCTGAAAAATATCATTTATCATAACGTTGAATAGAAGTGGACTAATCACACTTCCCTGGGGAGTTCCATTATCCACCCTTGTCCCATCAGAAAAGGAACTTCCAACCCTGATGTGAATAATCCTGTCCATCAAAAAATCTTGTATCCAATTAAGCATCCGCCCTCTGATTCCAGCCTCATAAAGCTTTATAACTAGCCCCTCTTTCCATAACATGTCGTAGGCCTTTTCAATGTCAAGAAACACCCCCACTAGTGTTTCTTTATTTACCATGGTTTTCTTAATATCGCTGTCCAGGGAAAGCCCGGCATCCATGGTACTTCTCCCTCTACGGAAGCCACTTTGTACAGGTGTAAACCATCTATCCTTCTCTAATTTATACATTAATCTGTCTGTGACCATTCTTTCCATTACTTTACATAGCACTGAAGTAAGTGCAATAGGCCTGTAAGATCCTGCCTTTGATGCATCTTTCCCTGGTTTTAATATTGGGACCACCACTGCTTGTTTCCAGGAGCTAGGAAGAGTTCCCTCTTGCCATATGTAATTTATCAACGCCAGGTATTCCTCCAACACTAGATCACTCAGATTATTAACAAGATCATAGCTAATGCCATCCTTTCCTGGAGCTGTTGATCTCCCTTTTCCTATTGCTCTGTGCAGTTCTTCTAGTGAGAAAAATACATGAAAGATATCTGAATTATCTCCATTTACCTCTAGTTTAAATGTGTTTGGCTCTAGTGTCTCATTTCTTTTCCTTATACCTTCCTCACCAATATTAGCTCCACTGTGAAAAGCTTTAAATTTATTTTCACACATTTTAGCTTTATCCAAATCACTTGTAGCTACCATGCCCTCCTCCTCTAACATTGGCATTTTATTTTTCCTAGTAATTCCTGACATACGATGCACTACCCTCCATATTTCCGTTACTGACGTTTCTGCCCCTAGTTTGCTACAGTATTTCCTCCAGCACTCTTTTTTTGCAATCTTAATCACTCTTCTTGCCGTAGCCCTAAACCTTTTATATTCTATTGCGTTATACTCTGTTGGATACCTTCTTAATTTCCTGTAAGCACAGTTCCTATCCCTCACTACTTTATCACATTCCCTATTCCACCACGGGACACTCACTTTCACTTTATGGCTTTTCTTTAAAGGAATGCATTCATATGCTCTACCTAATATCATTGAACATAAACTGTTGTTCCACTCATCTATTGTTCCCTCCCCATTTACACTATCAAGGCCACTATCACATCTGCTAGAGAATTTCCCCCAGTCTGCCTTGTTATAATTCAGATATTCTGGTCTTGCTTGCTCTTCAGTTAACAAAGTTTTCCCAAACCTCAAAAGTATTGGAAAGTGATCACTGCCCATTGTGTACCTATCCATAGAATCCCATTCTCCTATCCTTGCCCATTCACTTGATGCCATTGCTAAATCTATACATGAAACTGCCCCCGTCTTCATTTCAAACCTAGTTGGTCTGCCATCATTCACACAAACCAACCCATGCCTGTCCATAGAATCCTCCACTGTTCTCCCATTGTTATCTTTCATTCTACTGCCACAAAGAGGATTATGTGCGTTAAAATCGCCTACCCATATAACTGGAGCCCCTATTTGTTTCATGACCTCCTCCAGATCTACCATGCTGATTTGCAAGCAAGGATTATAAAAGTTTACTATATTTACCCACCTATGCTTTCCCCATACCCTCACCACCACACACTCTAGAGAAGACTCAATGTCCACCCTCTGGTACTGCACATCACATCTTACCTCCTGATTTTTCCTTTCGATCCTGTCTACACGTTTCATACCCTGGCACCACGAAGTCTAAACAAGCTTTGAGCCATGTTTCCTGAACACACAATACAGCTGGTTTATACTCTCCTTTAAATACACCCACAGATCTTTTAAACTCCTGCCCATTTGCAATTAGACTCCTTGCGTTCCATTGCAGTATGTAAAACATCAACAGATTAATTATCATCATGTTCATTCACATTCATTTCCACCTCTTTACCACTTTCCTCACTCCTTCCTATGGGCCTCCTTTTTCTCTCCCTCCCTCTCTCCTGCTCCTCCATCTTCTGTCTCATGAACATGAGCAACTCCTCTGGGCCTAGTTCTACCTCCACCAGAAACCTTTCAGCAGCATCTACCACAATCTGAATAGCATCTGATCTTTTGGTTATATTTCTAGCTGCCCATATCACATCTACCATAAATGCAAGAAGTGACTTCTTTTCCTGTATCTGCATTATACCCCTTTTTTCCGGTAGTGCAGGGACACTGGTCCCCACACTGGTCCCCACACTGGTCCCCACACTGATCCCCACTGGTCCCCACTCTGGTCCCCTCTAGCCTGTTAGCTTCCCCTGAGCCCTTCACTTTCCTTAATGCCTCTGCATAAGACATGTTCTCTCCAGCTCTTACCTTTTCCACTTCCACAGCTATTATATGGTACCCACACCCCCTGAAAGAAGTTATATGGTTACCACCACAATTGCAACACTTTGTTTCCACAACCTGGCACTGGGCCAAGTCATGATCCCCCCCACACTTTCCACATCTCCTACTCCCCCACATCTCCTACTCTGTCACTGGGAAACTCATATACCCCATACTCGTTGGCATGGTTTCTTGCTTAAAGGTAAGCAACACAGCTGGACCATCTTTTTTAAACCTGCGGGCAGACTCAATCTCAGCTCCCTGTAAATGTTTAACTATGTCACTCTCAGTAATGTCAGAGCTGATGTATATTACTCCCTTAACATCTCTACCTGCAGGAACAAAGCATTCAATTGGCCTGTTCATCAGATAGCGGACTTTCATAGCACTCGTTTTTTGGCCTTCTGTTTTGCAAAAAATCTGAAAATTTCCATTTCTCATCATTCTCACATTAAGTATACTTCCCATTTTATCCTTTATTTCATCAGACAGTCTGAGGGGGTTTACAGCTTTATCACTCTTATCTTTAAATTTAGCGACAAACATAAATCCTCCATCATCAAGCTTTGACATCTTCCTAGGGTCTTGGTCCTCGTCACCCTCACTTGATCTATGAGATCTGTCCCTTTTCTTGCCATCTTCATTATTTTTGTTGCCCTTCCTCCCTTGGCTACCTCCCGAAGCCATCCCAAAGCTATCCCCTCACCGGGGAGCCTGGTTGGACTCAGTCCCAAAGTCCTGTTTGTTGTCCGTAAAGATAGACTGCCAAAGCACAAAACTGTCAAAAGGTACAAACTTCTCAGCAGTACGCTGATTTAAACTGACTGCCGCTGACGCTTCCTGATCCGTCACTCCACGCGAGCCCTGCTCAAACCTCCGTCAATGCGTCGACTGACTCAAAAGCATGAGCTTCTGCGCATGCGCAGATTTATGCACATGCGCAGAACGGCCCGGCAATCGCGCATGCGTAGAACCGATCGGATAGGGTCGCAAAAGTATGAGTTTTTGCGCATGCGCAGACCTTATGCACATGCGCAGAACGGATCGGGCAGGTAGAACGGATCGGGTACTGACAACTTACTTGCATAGTGCATACAATTTGAGAGGCCACAGCACGCAACAATTTGACAACACGTGCAAATAAACCACAGCACGCGCTAATAAGACAACACATGCAAATAGCACAACGGAAGTGTTTCCAGGGGACACTTTTAAGTGATGCACACACAGCACACCTTTCATTAACTGTGTATGATACCCTCCAGTCCAGATGGTTTACCGAGTGTGTTGTCATCCTAAGCAAGATCTTTTTTCTTAATTTAACTTTTCATTTCAGTGTCTAAACTTGACGTTGCCAGCTGTATTCATAGACATATATATAAAGCCTAGATGTCTCTTTTTTTTATTTATTTTTTAAATTTTTTTATTTATACATATATGACATTACATACAAGTACAATACACAATACAATGAACAACTGACATACAACATTAATTAGATACCATATACAGGGGTACAGCCACAGATACAATAGGCCTAAGTGGACAAGCTGGTAGGCAGAGAAATAAATTGATAAGTATATATAACAATAAAACCTTATTAATAAACTTTTGAGGTCACACACAACTCATATAGATCCAGAGTTCTTACAGCCTTAGTTTACTATATTTACATAATCCCTTACTATGTCTTTTGAGTACTTAATTGAATTAATGTAATTTCTAAACTCAGACATAAAACCAGAAAAGAATGTTTTTTCAAACATACCAAAGAAAACATCCTTAAAGCAAAATGAAAAATCTGGGATTAATACAGAGTGAATGAATTTTAGGAACTCTGACCAGAATTTTACTGTATGGGGACAGTTCCAAAAACGATGTGACACGTTTTCCTCAGTGCTATTATAGAACGAGCAGTTAGACTCAATATCCTGTTTGTATCTTTTAAGGAAAGATTTTGCTGGGTAAAACCTGTGTATTAGTTTAAACGAGACTTCTCTCACTTTATTAGTAACAAGGTATTTAAAAGGTAAGGACCACACTTTTTTCCAGGGAATATTCTCTACAATACCATTCCAGTATGGAATACCATAGGGAACAGGGATGTAGTGGAGGCTAAACGCACGTAAACGCAGTTTACGCACCTCCCAAAATTCAGAAATAGCGTTTATCCACCTCCAAAGTCAGTTTATCCACCTCTAAATTGTGTTTATCCACCTCTAAATAGCCTATAGTTCCTAAGACATTTTAAATTAAGCTTATGTCGTTTTAGTTTCATATTTTTCATTATTAGTTTCATAGATTGTTAAACCTAAGACGAAGTCTTTCATATTGCGCTGCTTACTCTGTGTTGACCAATCTCTTGCGGTGTTTGTTTGTTAAAGCCCACAACGTCGCCTTCCAGGCAGCGATGCCTGGAAGGCACTAGGATTAGGCAACAGTTAGGTGCCTTGAACTAAGTCAACGGTCGCAGCGCTGCCTTGAAGTCAACGTTGGGGGCTTAAAACACCATTGAGCATCTCTTGCGTAGCCAGCAGGAAGCAGCAGACTGCATTAAGATTCATCAGTTCTCTTAATACATCCATGGTCACTAGCCCAAACTAGCCTACACGTCTCATGTAATAAATTGTAAAAATAGATGTCCGGCAATTTTTTAAGCGGCGTCAAGACAGCAGCCCTCCTGATGCCAGCAAACGGCCTCGGCTACAAGCCTAAAGTGAGTGAGCTCGAAAAACAGTACTAAACTTCATGTTTTTTAGGGTAATTTGGTTCACAGTAGATTCATGCCACTGACTCAACAAGTCACCTCTACCTGTTCCCATTAGCCCATGTTACAAGTAAAATTCAGGATACATTATCAGATAAATAACTGGATGTAATTATGCATTCTCTGACATTTAAACCACTGGAAGTTTGTGACAACAAGCTCTCTTTGCTAGTCACCTAGCTAGTTAATGTTATCCCCGTTCGCGGTTTTGCGGGTACGGTAAACGTTTCTATGGAAACGGCGAGTTGAACCAATCAGAGGCGTCGCTGTTAAGCTTAGGACTGTGGGTAGTGTAGTTTTTCTCCATAAGATTGCGGCTAAAAACATGTTTTTCTAGTAACAAGGTTGATTTCATACAGACCTCTAGCTTCTACAGGAGCAGAAACGAAATGAGACATTTGAGGATGTCATCCTGGGCTTTTGGGAAACACTGATCCACATTTTTCTGACATATTGTAGACCAAACAACTAATCTATTAATCGAGAAAATATTCAACAGAATAATCGACTATGAAAATAATCCTAATTCCCTAATCATTATGTACAAGTGCATTGCATTGGAAGCCCTGGATATAAGCCTCCCTCTCTATCTCTTAAATATTTTTGTTCTCTCTGTTTTGTCATTTAGTAAACTTTATAGATTTCAACCCTATTATTCCTTCTGGAGTCTCTTTAACAAGAGCTTAGATTAATGTATGAATTGAATAGTGATTGTGTGACCTATGATGAGGAAACAACCAGTGATACCCTTGGTAGTACCATCAAATGATAGCCTATAGCGATGTCATCAGGATACACATACACCGGTAGGCAGGGCCCACCTTAAAAGGTGACCACATCGTGGTCCACCAGAATTTATAGTTTACCCACCTCTTTTTTTACCACTACACCTCTGATAGGGAATAATAACAAAGTCAGACTGGAATAAAGTTCTAATTTTCTTATTAATACTGCGATTTTCTGTTGAGAAGCACAAACGACCCACATAAGTATCAGTTAATTTGAATGGATGAGTAAGAAGTTGTGGGGGAGTATTACCCGTTAACAACATTGTTATCCCAGTGGGAATTGCATCAAAAATAATAGCATATTCCTTGACAGTTACTGGAATTTGATATTTTCTTAGAAAATCTGAGTATTCGTATAGTTTACCGTTCGGATCAACAAGTTGACTAACAAGAGTAATGTTATTGTTAAACCAGTTTTCAAAAGAGAGATTTGTTTTTGTAGAGAATGTTCTCATTATTCCAAATGTAGCATTTGTGAGGTGAGAAGTTATGCTTAAATATGAGAGACCACGCCAAAAGCATTTGCTCGTGAAAGTTGGACAATTTGATTGGGATTTTGCTAATCTTGTAATTGCGCATCAATAAAAACTTCAGGCCACCGACATTAGAAAAAATATATTTAGGGATAAAGTTCCATAAGGATGTGGGGTTATTAATAAACTGTCTAATCCAGTTTATTTTGAACGTGTTATTTAATGTGGTGAAGTCTAAAAAGTTCAGACCCCCCTATTGATTAGAGTTCATTATAACAGATTTTTTAATATAATGTATTCTGTTTTTCCATATAAAGTTAAACAACATTGAGTCAATTTTTTTGGACACACTCCTACAGCTAAAGAGAGAGCACCATAAGTAAGTCTGGATATACCATCAGCTTTTGAGAGTAAAATTCTACCTCTTAAAGATAAGTCTCTTTGTAACCATGAATTCAGTTTCCTTTGTGTTCTCTGAAAGGTATACGACTAAAGTTTAGGGAGCACCTTGCAGATTGGTCTTTGGTTATGATAATTCTGTCATGTTCCTGCTTTTATTTTGTTATTTTGTTTGTCTTTTTCACTTCCTGTTTTATTTTGAAAACTCATCAACTATTCTCATTTCAGGTCACTTGTCTTTCTCCCTTTGTCTGCCTTCCCGCCTGTGTGATTACCATCCCCGCCCTAATTAGTTTCACCTGTTTGTTTTCAGCTTCCCCAGTCTCAGTGCATAAATACTCACCAGTCCCACTTACCTGTGCCAGATTGTAGTCGTACTTGTAGTCACTCTTTCCAGCGTTTATCCCAGTGTTGCCTTCCCAGTGTTATATCGACCTTTGCCTGTTTCCTGACGACGATTCCTGCCTGTTACCTTTTGTACCTCTGCCTGTTTCCTGACGACGATTCCTGCCTGCTACTTTTTGGTACTTTTGCCTGCATTTGTTCACCGAACAAATAAAGACTCTTACCTGTGATTATCTGTCCGAGTTGTGCATTTGAGTCCGCCATTGTACCGTGATAGTACAATCTGGCCAACATGGACTCAGCCGACTCGGAAGCAATTCGCTCAGCTCTTCACACTCAAGCTCAACATCTGCATCAGCAGGAGGAGCAACTCTCTGTCCTTCGGAACGAGCTGATAGCGATGACTAATCGCCAGGAGAACCGGGTGATCGGAGTGAGTGACCAGATTGCTCAGCTTGCCAGTCAGTTTCAACACCTCGCTACAAGGGAGCCGTCCACTGGTTCTGAGACCGGGAGGGAAGCCGCGGCCGCGGTCACTTCCGCTTCAACTTTCCCCAGAGGAGATTCTACGGAACCAAGGGCTCCTTCTTCGCCGTTTCCGCATCTCGCTCGTCCAGAGAGGTTTTCTGGGGATTCCGGAGATTGCAGGGCATTCCTGACCCAGTGTGAACTCCATTTTGAACTGCAGGCTGCCGCTTACTCATCTGATAGAGCTAAGGTGGCGTTCATTATATCACACCAACTCTGGAAGAGCCGAGTCTTGGGCAGCAGCTGAGTGGAGCCAAAGATCTGTGGTATGTGACTCTTATTCAAGTTTTACGCAGACTTTTTCACGGATTTTTCAACATGTCACTCCCGGCAGAGAGGCTGCTCGTGCACTGGTGGGATTACGGCAAGCTAGACGAAGGGTTTCGGACTACACCATTGAGTTTCGCATCTTGGCTGCTGAGAGTGGCTGGAACTCTTTTGCCTTGTCTGTCACATTTCTGTGTGGATTATCGGCTAAGATGAAGGATCACTTGGCTCCATTGGACTTACCGGCAGATCTGGATTCTCTGATAGCACTTGCTATCAAAATAGACAAGCGTCTGTTGGAGAGAGAAAGAGAGGAATATTATGGTGGCTGTTTTTCGAGTGACCAGCAGAGGGAGTATTGGTCATCCAGATCTACTCAGCGCTTTCAAACTTCGTTGACTGAACCTCGCCGTCCTAAGAGGCACGTTTCCAGATTTCTGCAGGACACCTCTTCCACTACTCCAGAATAGGCATGTGCCGGTATCACTTTTTTATGCTGCGATTAATTGAGAGAGCATTTATCACGGTATACGGTATTATCACGATATTGTAATTTTACAAGAGAAACAGGTTAAAAAAAAGAAACAAACTTCAGTTTTGTCCTTTTAGTAACTTTAATAACTTTTTAATGAACTAAAAGTAACTCAAACATTTAAAGAAAAATAAATATAAATAAAACAATATAAAATATAAAAGTAAACTGAACAATTATATCAAAATGAATAAAAAAAAAAAACTATAAAGTTGTGTCGGGCTTCCTGGCATATTTACTCCTCAAGATTAAAGTGCAAAAATGTGAGCATGTTCACTTTACAAGAGAAACAGGATAAACTAGAACTGCAAGCAGTTATGACGGGGTCAGAGGTGTAGTGGTAAAAAAAGAGGTGGGTAAACTATAAATTCTGGTGGACCACGACGTGGTCACCTTTTAAGGTGGGCCACTGCCTACCGGTGTATGTGTATCCTGATGACATCGCTATAGGCTATCATTTGATGGTACTACCAAGGGTATCACTGGTTGTTTCCTCATCATAGGTCACACAATCACTATTCAATTCATACATTAATCTAAGCTCTTGTTAAAGAGACTCAAGAAGGAATAATAGGGTTGAAATCTATAAAGTTTACTAAATGACAAAACAGAGAGAACAAAAATATTTAAGAGAGAGACTAGAGAGGGAGGCTTATATCCAGGGCTGCCAATGCAATGCACTTGTACATAATGATTAGGGATTTGGGATTATTTTCATAGTCGATTATTCTGTTGAATATTTTCTCGATTAATCGATTAGTTGTTTGGTCTACAATATGTCAGAAAAATGTGGATCAGTGTTTCCCAAAAGCCCAGGATGACGTCCTCAAATGTCTCATTTTGTTTCTGCTCCTGTAGAAGCTAGAGGTCTGTATGAAATCAACCTTGTTACTAGAAAAACATGTTTTTAGCCGCAATCTTATGGAGAAAAACTACACTACCCACAGTCCTAAGATTAACAGCGACGCCTCTGATTGGTTCAACTCGCCGTTTCCATAGAAACGTTTACCGTACCCGCAAAACCGCGAACGGCTATAGCGATAACATTAACTAGCTAGGTGACTAGCAAAGAGAGCTTGTTGTCACAAACTTCCAGTGGTTTAAATGTCAGAGAATGCATATAATTACATCCAGTTATTTATCTGATAATGTATCCTGAATGTTACTTGTAACATGGGCTAATGGGAACAGGTAGAGGTGACTTGTTGAGTCAGTGGCATGAATCTACAGTGAACCAAATTACCCTAAAAAACATGAAGTTTAGTACTGTTTTTCGAGCTCACTCACTTTGGGCTTGTAGCCGAGGCCGTTTGCTGGCATCAGGAGGAGGGCTGCTGTCTTGACGCCGCTTAAAAAATTGCCGGACATCTATTTTTACAATTTATTACATGAGACATGTAGGCTAGTTTGGGCTAGTGACCATGGATGTATTAAGAGAACTGATGAATCTTGATGCAGTCTGCTGCTTCCTGCTGGCTACACAAGAGATGCTTGATGGTGTTTTAAGCCCCCAACGTTGACTTCAAGGCAGCGCTGCGACCGTTGACTTGGTTCAAGTTGCCTAATCCTAGTGCCTTCCAGGCATCGCTGCCTGGAAGGCGACGTTGTGGGCTTTACAAACAAACACCGCAAGAGATTGGTCAACACTGACAGTAAGCAGCGCAATATGAAAGACTTCGTCTTAGGTTTAACAATCTATGAAACTAATAATGAAAAATATGAAACTAAAACGACATAAGCTTAATTTAAAATGGCTTAGGAACTATAGGCTATTTAGAGGTGGATAAACACAATTTAGAGGTGGATAAACGCACTTTGGAGGTGGGTAAACGCTATTTCCGAATTTTGGGAGGTGCGCAAACGGCGTTTACGTGCGTTTAGCCTCCACTACATCCCTGGACGGGGTCCAAGTCCCCGATGCAACTCGCCCCCGACGCCCCGGGGAGCGCGCCAAAGCGGAACCCAAAGCCCGATGGCGTGGAGGCAAACGTTGGTAAATATCGAGAGGCATGAGCCGCAAGGTCTGTGGTACGTTGCGATGCAAATATCCCATTGACGTTGATGGAGCAAAAGGGCCCGATCTGGTTTACGTTGACTTTAGCGCCCCCTAATGGCCGATCTTTACCACATTTGGTATAGAGCCTCAGGGCGGCATGTCGACAAAGCAACCCAAGTTTCGCGTTGATAGCATGTACTGTGGCCGAGATATTGTAATTGAAATCTTCCCATTTAAATGCATTGACTTATTTGCTGAAAAACGTAAACGTTTATTATGGCGCCCCCTAATGGCCAATCTTCCCCACATTTGGTACAGAGCATCAGAGTGCAATGTAGCACACGGTTCCTAAGTGGTTTCAGGGCTCGAGAGTGCAACCATTTTGGTCGCACATGCGCCCAAATTTTGTAAGGGTGCGACCAACATTTTTCCTAGGTCGCACCGGTGCACCTCCGCGCAGCCTCGCCCCCATTCACACACACGGCCACCGTGCAACACGAGAGACACGGCATCGGTTTACACTGCGACATTTGTCTACAGTTTTAATTGTTATTAACACAGCTGTATATCGTTAAGCATGAGAGGGAAACCTGTAGCAGTATTTCCGCTGCTAACTGTGTTACTGCGGCCGCCGCACGGCGAAAAACACAGACGAAGTTATTGAATGCAACTATCTTCAGACGGAGCCTGCAAAATGCAGCGCAGTGACGATACAGACATTTCATACACAAGACGTGTGTAACGCCGCTGACCCGCCAAAGCCGTACCGGACCCGTTCATAGTGAGTCAGCCGTCACTCTGTGAGTAGCAGATCTCTCTCTCTCTCTCTCTCTCTCTCTCTCTCTCTCTCTCTCTCTCTCTCTCTCTCTCTCTCTCTCTCTCTCTCTCTCTCTCTCTCTTTGATAGGAAAGCTGAAGACATGAGAGGGGGGGAATGACATGCAGTAAAGGGCCGCAGGTCGGAGTCTAACCTGGCCCGCTGCGTCGAGGAGTAAACCTCTATATATACCACCTGAGCTATCCGGGCGCCCTCTTTCTCTTTTAATCTGTTATTGTTGTTGATAACAAGTGAAGGAGCTTTCTCAGAGATATATATATATTTTAAATGTATCCTAGGCTATTTAATTCAGATCATTTACATTTACATGTGTACAGCTGTATATTTTCAAACTGAGAAGTAAACCAGCTGTCTTTGCATTTTATTTTAATCACAACCTGTTTTCATAAAAGAGCTTGTGAAAAGTGGCTTTGACTTAAAACGGAACATTTAGCCCACTTAGTCCACAGAGATATGATTTTGAGTCCTGGACTAGTGGAAGATCTGATAAGAATCAGTGTGTGTGTGTGGGGGGGGGGGGGGGGGGGGGGGCAGTTTGGAGAATTTTGATTTTTTTTTTTTTTTTTTTTTAATTTTGATGCTAGGGAGTGTGGCAAGCTGGTACTGTCATTGGTTTAGGCAAAGCTAAAGGGGAAGAAGGCCAAATTACAGGTGTTGTCCATCTGAGGGGCAGAGGACAGCAGGGGGGGGGGGCGCTATAAGACTTTGAGCCATGACATGTTAGATCTCAGTTCAGGGAAGCACTTTGATCTATTTTGAAATGTTTTACTTAAAGGTATAGTGGTGGCGGTAGCGGTGGCGAGTCTGACATAGTGGAAAAAGTGCAAATCTTCTTTTGGAAAGTCGGCTTGTAGAGCCATGCCGACAGCAACTTGTAAACAGAGCGTGCACAAGGAGAACCAGGCTCGTGCACACGTTTAATAGACGTTCCCTCTCGGGAGCAGGTAGGGTGTTTTTCAAAAAGTGAAGAGGGCGGTTCTTTTCTAAAATTCAGGAAAATCCTCCATTATACCTTTTTGAAATGTTTTAGTTTGGCAGCTCAGTGAAGCACTTCAAACTTTTTTTGTTAATATTTTTATTTTTATATGCAGTATGATTGTGTTTCAACTAAAAAGTATTTACCTACACCTTATTCTTGTTTAAAATAATTTACATAATATAAATGAATGTATATGGAGCGTGATAAAAAGGTAACCTTGAAATTGTGGCGTTAACGGCGCCGCGAGGAAAAATTTGGGTGCACCTAAATTGTGTGCTGGTGCACCTAAATAAAAAAGTTAGGCGCACCAGTGCAACCAAGGCAAAAAGTTAGAGTGGAGCCCTGGGTTTGCTGATACCTTTTTAAATTGGCCGACATATGATTAAGTTTGTGATTGGTAGCTAGCTAGGAAAATTTGTTTCGTCGTCAAATGCGCATACTTCAACGTAGCAAAATTCTTTGGATAATTTTTGTTCAATTGTATCTGGAGGTGCTATGAACCAGGTTTCGTGCATATCAGTTGCACGGCCTTGGACGATTTCGAAAAAGTTGGTTTTGTACATTGCTTAATATTGCGAAAAAAATTCTCAGCAGAAATGGACGTGGCCTACATCTTGAGATTCACATTGATTCACCGAACACGTGGACGTATGGATTTCTAATGTGCAATGTGTAATGTGGGAGTTAAAGGCAAAAAGCCACTATAGCGCCACCTAGTGGTCCACATGTGTAATTTTTGGGAGATGCAGTCCATGGCCCATTCTACATCTACCATGTAAATTTCAATTGGCTCACATCAGTGTAAGGGGTGAATCTAGACGTGAGTCTCATAGGCCACGCCCACTTTGACCAATCAGTACCCCACGGTAGGGGTGGCCTCAGGATTGAACCTAGATAGTACCAAATTTGGTAAAAATCGGACAAGCCGTTCATGAGATATAAACATTTTGTACTTGTAGCGCCCCCTACTGGCCAATTTTTGCAAAATGTGTTGGGCCTCTCCAGAGGGTCATGGGAAACAAGAATCTGAAGTTGCGCATTGATAGCTTTTATTTTGACTGAGATATGGCAAAGTTGGTGTTTTCATGGTTAGCTACATAAGTTTGTTGTTGCGTAATATCCGCAATTTGTATCCTATAAAAATTCAGTTTATAATTTTTTGTCACGTTCGTCTGGAGGTTCTACCTGCCAAGATTCGTGCGAATCGGTCGCACGGTCTAGGAGGAGTTCAAAAAAGTAGGTTTTTGATAAATTGCGATTTTTCACGCATAAAAGTCTAGGCGGAAGTGGGCGTGGCCTATATCAGGAGATTCAGTAGCATCCAGTGAACACGTCAAGGGTCAAAACGCGTTTTTTCTGCTATAGCGCCACCTAGCGGTGGAAGTGGGTCAGTTGTTGCGCCTGAGGTCCTTGCCGAGTTCTGGACCAGTCCTGAAAAGGGCACCCGACCACCATGTACGATTTAGGCTGTAGCGGGACTTTTACACGGAGAAGAATAATAATGGAAGAAGAAAAAAAAAATCAGTAGAAAAACAATAGGGTTCCACAGTCCTACTGTGCGTTTCTTCCAGACTCGGACTTGGACCCCTAACTAGAACTGCAAGCAGTTATGAACGGGGTCCAAGCCCCGTACGCCAGTCCCCCCCATGCGCCAGTCCCCCCCGGCGACCCAGAGAGCCCGTGAAAATGGAGCCCGCGAAAGGAGAACCCGCGGCGAGGCAAAAGTTGGGAAATTTGACCGAGTGCGAGCTCCAAAGTCCGTAGTGAAATGGAATCACAAATTTCCTCTTCGTTGGGTAAAAGGCCCAAACTCTTCTACCTCGATTACAGCGCCCCCTAAAGGGCGATCGTCGCCAAATCCGGTGGGGAGCCGCAGAGTGGCATGGCGAACAATAATCTCAAGTTTTGTGATGATAGCATTTACTGCTGCAGAGACATTTCCATTGCAAATTATTCCCATTTAAATGCATTAACTTATTTGCCGAAAAACCTCTACGGTAATTATAGCGCCCCCTGACGGCCGATTTTGACCAAATTTTGATTTTGGTAGGGCGTCTCGGATTGGCATGGCAAAGGTGTCTACCAAGTTTTGTTTTGATATCTAATAATTTGGCAGAGATATGCCAAAGTTCGTGTTTTGTGGCTAGCTACGACAAATTTGTTTGCCTGTAAAGTGTGAACGGTGTAACGTAGCAAAATTCTTTTGATAACTTTTGGTCAGCTCTATATAGAGATGATATCTACCAAGTTTCATGAACATCGGTCACACAACCTAGGACGAGTTCGAAAACATTTTTGTTCGCCTTACGCGATTTTGCGAGAACGTTTTTGTGGAAATGGGCGACGCCTATATAATCCAATTCACATGCATTCAATGAACACGGAATTTTTCATCTTTGATGTAGACTGTGGGAGTTATACGCAAAAACACGTTTAAATGAATTTGACTTATTTGCCAAAAGGTCTCTACGTTAATTATAGCGCCCCCTAATGGCCGATTTTCACCAAATTTAGTGGGAAGCTGCAGAGTGGCATGCCGAACAAAATACATCCAGGGTTTGTGATGATAGCATTTAATGCTGCAGAGATATTTACATTGCAAATGATTCCCATTTAAATGCATTGACTTATTTTCTGAAAGGCCTCTACGTTAATTATAGCGCCACCTGACGTCCGATTTTCACCAAATTTGGTATATAGGCTCGGAATGGGATGTCAAAGATGCATACCAGGTATCTTTTTGATAACTATTAATTTGGCCGAGATATGCCAAAGTTCGTGTTTTGTGGCTAGCTACGACAAATTTGTTTGCTTGTAAAGTGCGAACAGTGTAACGTAGCAAAATTCTTTTGATAACTTTTGGTCAGCTCTATATACAGACGGTATCTACCAAGTTTCGTGCACATCGGTTACACGCCCTAGGACGAGTTCGAAAACTTTTTTTTTCGCATTGTGCAATTTTGCGAAAACTTTTTAGGGTTAGTACCCCACTGTAGGCGTGGCCTCAGTAATGGGTCTAGATAGGAAACTCCAAATTTTGTAAAAATCGGATGAGCCGTTCATGAGATATAAACTTTTTGTACTTTTGGCGCCCCCTATTGACCAAATTTTGTAAAGTTAGTTCTGGTGACTTAGAGGCTCATGCCAAACAAGAATCTAAAGATTCGCAATGATATCATTTATTTTGGCCGAGATATGGCAACGTTTGTGTCTTCGTAGCTAGCTACACAAATTTGTTTGTGCGTAATTTACGCAATTTTCATCCGAAAAAATTCTTTTGATAACTTTCTGTCACGTCGGTCTATAGATGCTAAGAACCAAGTTTTATGCAAATCGGTTGCACGGTCTAGGAGGAGTATGAAAAAGTAGGTTTTTGAAAAATCACGATTTTTCACGGAAAAAACTCGGGGCGGAAATGGGCGTGGCCTACATCACGAGATTCAGCTGGATTCAGGGAACGTGTGGATATGTGTATTTTTATTGTGCAATGTATGGTTTGAGAGTTATAAGGCCAAACGCGTTTTTCTGCTATAGCGCCACCTAGTGGTGAAAGTGGCTGAATTTTTTCGTGCGAGGTCCCTGCAGGGTTTTGGACCAGACCTGAAAACGGCAACCTCCCACCATTTACGGTTTAGGCTGCAGTATCAGTTTTATCGGCGGAAAAATGATAATCATTACAAAAACAATAGGGTTCCATAGCCCTGCTGTGCGAACGGCGTAGCTTCGCTACCGCCGATTCTCGCAGCCTCGGGCTTGGACCCCTAAAAAATAAACTTCAGTTTTTTCCAAGCAAAGTACATTTTTCGTTTTTTATTTGTTAGATTAAAAATAATCCAAATTCCAACTTTTAACTAAATGCTTCTGTCATTCAATACTAGAGTAACGGAAAACACATGATGATGAGCTTAATCTTGTACTCTCTTGTAAACATCTATAAACATCATTTACTCACACAGTCACACTGTGTGGAAATGTATGATTGTGTTTATTTTTTTATTAGGGGTCCAAGTCCGAGTCTGGAAGAAACGGCGGTAGCAATAGCTACGCCGTTCGCACAGTAGGACTGTGGAACCCTATTGTTTTTCTCAAGATTTTTTTCTTCTTCCATTATTATTATTCTTCTCTGCGTAAAAGTCCCGCTGCAGCCTAAACCGTAAATGGTGCGGGGGTGCCCTTTTCAGGACTGGTCCAGAACTCGTCAAGGACCTCAGTCGCAACATTTGACCCACTTCCACCACTGGCGCTACAGCAGAAAAAACGCGTTTGACCCTATAACTTCCAAACTGTACATCACACATTAAAGATAAAAATATCTACGCGTTCACTGGATCGTACTGAATCTCGTGATATAGGCCACGCCCATTTCCGCCTAGACTTTTATGCGTGAAAAATCGCGATTTAACAAAAAGCTACTTTTTCGAACTCCTCCTAGAACGTGCGACCGGTTCGCATGAAACTTGGCAGATAGCACCTCCAGACCGACTTGACAAAAAATTATAAACAGAATTTTTATAGGATACAAATTGCGGATATTACGCAAAAACAAACTTGTGTAGCTAACTATGAAAACACCAACTTTGCCATATCTTGGTCAACAAAAATGTTATCAACGCGCAACTTCAGATTCTTGTTTCCCATGACCCTCTGGAGGGGCCCAATACATGTTACAAAAATTGGCCAGTAGGGGGCGCTACAAGTACAAAATGTTTATATCTCATTAACGGCTTGTCCGATTTTTACCAAATTTGGAGGGTACTATCTAGGTTCAATCCTGAGTCCACTGGTACCGCGGGGTACTGATTGGTCAAAGTGGGCATGGCCTATGAGACTCACGTCTAGATTCACCCCTTACCCTGATGTGAGCCAATTGAAATTTACATGGTAGATGTAAAATGGGCCATGGACTGCAGTAACCAAAAATTACACATGTAGACCACTAGGTGGCGCTATAGTGGCTCATAATAATGAGTTTATTATTATTAATTTGACCCACCTTTACCCTGTTTCAGCATAGTCTACACATGAATACAGCTATGTCAAGATACGTCAAGCTATTATTGTCTTCTATAATAAGCAGACCTTGCGGCTCACGCCCAGAGCCGATCCGCCCTATACGCTCACTACGCAAGCTGCGTAGGGCCCCGCAAATTACTCGAGGCCCCGCCTCCCCCTCATGTCATAGCGCGTCAATTAATGTTTACAACATCCATGACAAAACTAAGCGAAACTATCATTCTGGTCACAGAAAGAGGAAAAAAAACACCATGAGAGTCAATTGCGGGAACAACAGTCAGGTAAACTTATGTTCTCTCCTCTAAAGTTATGTTTATGTGCATTTCTATTGTGTGTTTTTTTCGGTCTTGCTAACCTAGCTGGGCAGGCAGTGCATCTCTTGTCTAGCTGCTAACGCCAGTCACTTCCAGGGCTGTGTTTTGTGACTTTGTGCCTGACAAAAGTGAGAGTAAAATACAATTATTTATTACGTTTGATAAACGACAAAGTGCAACGGTGTTTGTTTACTGCGGCTCGGAAAAGATAACCGCGTCGGGTGTGTTATGATCAATGTTGTGCCAGTTCACAGCTTTTCTGAACTAGTTCAAGTTCAGTTCATACATGCTCAAAGTGAACAGTTCACGTTCAAAGTTCACAATTTTAATTCTGAACTAGTTCAAAGTTCAGTTCATTTTACTTTTTTCGTGAGATATTCAAATAAATACTTTTTTTCACACTACGAGCTAGAAATCACTATACGTTCTTTGAAGCTGCTCATTGTAGACATTTGCTCATGACACTGCAATTGTGGGTTTCTTACCAGGTGATGAAACTTGCAGCAGTACATTTTTTTTTTTTAAATTGCAGCGCTTTCTCTCACTCTCGTCTTTGGTCTGTCTCTCTCTCTCTCTCTCTCGCTCCTCTAGCCCTCCGCGCTCTCGTCGTTGCCTGCTACGCGGCGTTGCTATGCCTACCCCGCTCTGCTACAATTCATCACGGGTAACGTTGTGCGGAAGCCAGTAGGCCTATGCTATTCAACTATTCTCAGCCGGACACTACGTTGCCCGCAATGCATTGCGCACACAATGTCAAAACCATTTCTGTCTGGTGATACATGATTTAAGCGGCACCAGCGAGAATACAGGAGGGAGGAACTTTCTCTCGTTGCGTTTCAAAAGAGAAAACAGATGTCACTCAGTTTTCAATGGAAAACAAATTCCAACGTTCATTTACAGTGATGTCTGCCGTTCATGACACATAATGTGAACTAATTCACGTTCAAGTTCTTTATTAAAAAATGTGTTGCGCTCAGTTCAACGTTCACGAAAAAATGAGCGTGTTCAATGAACGCGTTCAATGAACGCGTTCTTTTGAACTCGTTCACGCACAACACTGGTTATGATGCGTTAGGCGCGTGCATGAATTGAAACGCGCATTTTTCAAGCAGAAATATATGTGAAGACCAGACAGACTGTAGGCTACAATATATGGGTGTGAATGATGGCACTCCTCATCGAAGTACACATTATACATACTTTTAAGACACTGATTATCTAGTCTCAGACAATGTGTAGTTAAAAACTCTAAACAACTGCACTAATTATGCAAGATGGAAAGCAATGTTTTGACAATTTGATATTGATTTATAGGCTATATTGAATTAAAAATGTTGATTAGCTGGACATACTGGTCAATATGGATGCACATTCCTCAGTAAATAATAACCATAAATCAAGAATTGCATCAACATGCATAATACAAACTTTAACATGCTATGGCAAGCCATTTTAGCTTTCATTCATTCACAGTTTATGCATTTCAAGAAATCGATTTTTTTACTATTTGCAAAGTGAATTCTTGATTATTTTACTAGTAGGGCCCCTTAGTTAATTTTTACCTACCAATGTCTATTTTTGATATCAGGAATTACATGTTCACTTGTACAAAAATTAATTCTTGATATCACTCACAGGGATTATTGATATCTCCATCACTAGTTCACTATTTAAATATTACAAGAAAGTGCAGAAAAGGAATATTTTGATGGTAAGATTTTAATTCAAACATTCAAATGTTTACACATTTGTAACGTGTAACGAGTAGTGTAAATGACTGCTTAACTAACTATGTGATATTCTTCTCAGTTTATTCTAGACAGTCCAAATAGTCTGGTGATGCCCATACTGATGCCGAAAATGCCCAGGCTGTAGAGAGAACCAAAGTTAATCCCAAAAGCCAAAGTTCAGGGTTATAATTTATTATTTTCTTCTTATTTATGTTTACGTTAATATTCACTCATTTAATAATATTCACTTGTTATCTTAATATTATAGAAAATACTCTATTCAATAAATATTGTTGGTTTGAACCTCATTCTGTTCTACATTGTTGTACTTATTCTTTGACTGTTTTGTTTAAAGGAGGGAGGATTGTATTGGGAGCACTGACGTGTCAGGTGTGACTGTGTGGCAAATGGTTTACATAGCTCACGGCATCACGGGTCAGGTAGAGGGCCCCTTAGCAGAATTTTGCTTAGGGCCCCAGGGAGGTCAGGATCGGCACTGCTCACGCCTCTCGATATTTACCAACGTTTGCCTCCGCGCCGTCGGGCTTTGGGTTCCGCTTTCGCACGCTCCTCGGGGCGTCGGGGACGAGTTGCATCGGAGACTTGGACCCCGTCATAACTGCTTGCAGTTCTAGTTATTATTATTCTGCCTAACTTCCATTATTAATTACATAACTTTTAGCTGAATATTGCATTTTTGTTGATAAAATACGAGACGCAAACTTAAGTGTTACAAGTGGAGTTCATGCTAACTCTTAACTCTTCCTACATACAGCAAATGGAAATAAGTTAACGTAACTTTGCCATCCTGTCTTTCAAATAGTAGTTTTATCAACATGAGAAATAAAGTGTCTTACCTTTATCTCCGTGAATTGCAGTGGATGGTTGTCACGAATATGAGCGAACATGTTAGACGTGTTCCCTTGTTTTGCAGCCACTTTCCGTCCACATGTCTTACACAAAGGGAAACTGTCTTCGATCAGCAATCCCTCTGCATTTTTTTGGAACCCAAAATATTTCCAAACATCTGACTTTACCCTTTTTGAAGGGGGATAAATTGTCAGCAGCGTTCCTCCTTCCGCCATGCTTCTTCTTCATGTGAGAATTTGAATGCGGCGTCAGTGGCCGTGGCGCGCACTGCGTGCAGTGTGATTCTACATGTGACGTGAACACTGTTTACATCCGGGTGCGCTCATGTGTTCTGCGCAGCATATACGCAGTGTTTGTTCAAGCGGTTGATGGAAAATAAGCTATAATGCACGTTCTAAAAATAAAAATTCGGATCTATTTTTTACGGTATTTTGAAGTGCCCACGATAACAATATCGTGTATATTCATTATCGTGATTTATCGAATTACCGAAAATCGGCACATGTCTACTCCAGAACCACGCCGACCGGTGACAGCATATGCGGATACGCTGACAGCTGAGGAGCCGATGCAGTTGGGGAGAGCCTGCCTCTCTCCAGAGGAGCGACAACGCCGTATGAGGGAGGGACGCTGCCTCTACTGTGCCCAGTTGGGTCATCGCATTGCATCCTGTTCAGTAAAAGACGGGGCTCACCAGTAAACCAGAGGGCGCTGGTGAGCCGTACACGCATTCCTAATTGTCCCTCTCGTCCCAAGGTTGAAGTCACCCTGAGTAATGGCTCTGCCTCTCTTACACAGGTGGTGTTAATGGATTCTGGTGCGGACACTAGCCACATGGACTTCAACCTAGCCAAGAAACTTCTGTTGGATTCGATTCAACTTTCCAAACCATTGGAGGCTGCTGCTCTGGATGGTCAGTTACTCTGGAGCATTACTCACTGCACCTCTCCAGTAACAGTGACCTTTGTGGATGGTCACACTGAGACTTTATCTTTTCATCTGTTTGACTCTCCTGCACACCCGGTGGTACTCGGGTTTCCGTGGTTCATCTCTCATAATCCTCACATTGAATGGCTCTCAGGCAGGATTGTGGAATGGGGAGAGAGCTGTAAACAGACGTGTTTTGCCACTCGTGTTGAAGTGGGTGGTAACGTGACCACTTCCGTCAGACTGTCGGGAGGAACCGCCATCGGATTTTCCTGATCTCACCAAGGTTCCTGAATGCTACTTGGATTTATGGCAAGTATTTAACAAGACCCACACGACCTTATGACTGTGCCATCGACCTGCTGCCTGGTACTTCCCCTCCCAAAGGCAGACTGTATTCTCTGTCACCTCCGGAGATGGGTTCCATGAACCTTCAATCAGCTAAGAGACTGAATGCACGTCAGGCAAGGTGGGCTTTATTCTTTACCAGATTCAACTTTACCCTGTCTTATCATCCTGGTCCAAAGAATGTCAAACCTGATGCCCTATCACGCCTGTTTGATCTTGACCCGTCCCCTTTAGTTCCCACTAACATTTTGCCAGACTCCTGTGTTGTAGGGGCTGTCACGTGGGAGGTGGAGGCCAAGGTTAAGGAGGCTCTGGAGGGTTTGGATATTCCTGAGGCATGCCCTCCAAATCGCTTGTTTGTCCCTTCTGACCTTCGTTCCCAGGTGATCCATTGGGCTCATACGTCTCTTCTCACCTGTCACCCTGGATCCAAAAGGACCCTGTTCGTAGTCAAACAACGTTTCTGGTGGCAATCCATGAAGACGGAGGTGATGGAGTATGTCGCGGCCTGTCCAGTACGTGCTCGGAACAAGGTCTCTCGCCAAGCACCCATGGGTCTTCTGCAGCCCCTGCCAATTCCCAAGCGACCATGGTCGGACATTTCCCTAGATTTTGTCACTGGACTACCTCCTTCTTACGGTAACACCGCCGTCCTTACGGTGGTGGACAGATTTACTAAGATGGTTCATTTTATTCCTAAATTACCCTCCGCCAAAGAAACGGCGGAGGTTATGCTCTCTCACGTCTTCAGATTACACGGATTTCCTGCTGATGTGGTGTCGGATCGAGGCCCCCAGTTCATCTCACAGTTTTGGAAAGCGTTCTGTACGCTGGTTGGGGCCTCCATCAGCTTGTCGTCTGGTTACCACCCCCAGTCCAATGGTCAGATGGAGAGACTCAATCAGGAGATGGAAACGGGTCTTCGCTGTCTGGTCTCTCAAACCCAGCCACATAGTCCAAGCATCTGTTGTGGGTGGAATACGCTCACAACACTATGCCTTGCTCGTCTACTGGTATGTCTCCTTTCGAATGTGCTTATGGTTACCAGCCTCCCATATTTCCTGCACTCGAGAGAGGTGGGGGTCCCTTCTGCTGTGGCTTTGGTCAGACGTTGTCGTCGAACGTGGACTAGGGCTCGCCAAGTTCTCATGAGGACCAGGGAAATGTACAAGAGGCAGGCTGACCGGCGGAGATCTGTTGCTCCTCGTTATCGAGTGGGTCAGAGGGTGTGGCTGGCTACCAGGGACTTGCCTCTTCGCACTGAGTGTCGTAAGTTGGCTCCTCGTTTTGTGGGTCCCTTCCCTGTATCCAAGGTTATTAACCGTGTGGCTGTTACATTGAAGCTTCTCAGGTCCATGAGGGTTCATCCCACGTTTCACGTGAGCAAAGTCAAGCCCGTCAAGGACAGTGTTTTGGTGCCTGCCACTCCTCCTCCTCCTCCTCGCATCATTGACGGGGGTCCCGTGTATACTGTCCGACGACTCTTGGCAGTTCGGAAACGGGGCTGTGGACGTCAGTTTTTGGTGGACTGGGAGGGGTACGGTCCAGAGGAGAGGTCTTGGGTTTCGGCCAGTAATATCCTGGATCCCAGCCTCATTCAGGACTTCTATCGGCTCTATCCTGAGGTACCAGGGCCGTCCGGTGTTCGGCCTTAGAGGGAGGGGTACTGTCATGTTCCTGCTTTTATTTTGTTTGTCTTTTTCACTTCCTGTTTTATTTTAAAAACTCATCAACTATTCTCATTTCAGGTCACTTGTCTTTCTCCCTTTGTCTGCCTTCCCGCCTGTGTGATTACCATCCCCACCCTAATTAGTTTCACCTGTTTGTTTTCAGCTTCCCCAGCCCCAGTGCATAAATACTCACCAGTCCCACTTACCTGTGCCAGATTGTAGTCGTACTTGTAGTCACTCTTTCCAGCGTTTATCCCAGTGTTATATCGACCTTTGCCTGTTTCCTGACGACGATTCCTGCCTGTTACCTTTTGTACCTCTGCCCGTTTCCTGACGACGATTCCTGCCTGCTACGTTTTGGTACTTTTGCCTGCATTTGTTCACCGAACAAATAAAGACTCTTACCTGTGATTACCTGTCCGAGTTGTGCATTTGAGTCCACCATTGTACCGTGATAAATTCCTAGATAAGTGACCTGATCTTTTACAGGGATGTTATGTATAGAGTGCACCAAGCAATCTTTTATAGCCATAAGTTCACATTTTTTTAAGTTCAGATGAAGACCAGAGGCTTTTGAGAAACCTTTAATTAATTCTAATGATAGAGGAATTTGGGAGGCGTCCTTCAGGAAGATCGTGGTGTCATCAGCTAGTTGACTGATTATAATGTGCTTATCCGCAATTAAGAATCCTTGTAAGACACTGTTTGAAATATGAAGTGCCAGGAGTTGAGAAGCTATTAAGAACAAGTAGGGTGAAATAGGGCAACCTTGTTTAACTCCACGAGACACATTAAACCTTGGTGATGTACCAATTTTACTGCACTATTGCCATTTTTATACAGGGTCCTAATAGTTTTACAAAAAAAGTGTCCAAAACCAAATTTATCAAGAGCTTTCAAAATGAAGCCATGCTCAAGAGAGTCAAAAGCTTTATAGAAATCAAGAAACAAGAGAAAGCTGTTATCATTGATGAGATCGTTATAGTCTAGTACATCCAGAATCAGTCTAATATTGTTAGCAATGTGACGTTTCCTCATGAATCCAGATTGTGATTCATCTATGATAGAATCCAGAACGCACTTCATTCTATTAGCAAATCTGATAGCCAACACTTTATAGTCATTGTTTAGCAGTGTAATTGGACGCCAGTTCTCTAAATTTTCTTTATCTTTATTTGGCTTTGGAATCAGGGTGATGATACCTTGAGTCATACTTGTTGGAAGAGCTTCATTACGAATGCTTTCAGAGAAAACATTTAGCAAAAAGGGGGACAGTTCTTTGTCAAACATTTTATAGAACTTTTATTAATTTTAAGACTATCAATAGCTTTCAGAACCTCAACATTGAGGATGTTATAATCACATGCATCCCTTTCCTCTGCGGAAATAACTTTACAATTGTTGATTGAGTCTATAAATGAGTCAGCTGTCACTTCACAGTATTTGGATGTATATAGATTGCTGTAAAAACGGTGGCAAAAGATATATCTTTGGGATTATCAACTATCTGGTCATCTATTTTTAGTGTATCGAGCGTATCAAGAAGAGATCTAATTTTCTCTAATTTAAAAAAGTATGCTGAGTTTTGTTCTCCCTCTTCTAACCATTTGGATCTAGATCGAATGTATGCACCCTTAGCTTTTTCTATATATAGTTCATCTAGTTTATTTTGTAAGTGCATATATTCAATCCTCTCCAATTCCGATAAGGTCTCCTTTTGACAAAGAGATGCCAGTTGCGTAGTAATCTCGTCTTCACTTGCTCTTTTTTGTTTAGCCAAATCAGCACCAAACTTCCTAAAAAACTTCCCTAGCTCATATTTTAACAGTTCCCAATTCCTCCCATAAGCTTTCTGGGTTTCTGCATGGTTCCAGTGAGTTATTATAAGATCCATAACCTTTTCTTTAACCTGTGCGTAGTTCAGAAGAGAGCTATTCAATTTCCAGAATGATGCTTTTGGGCCTGTATGACTACCCGGTAAGGATAGAAGTGATAGATAGATTGCGTTATGATCAGTCAATGGGGTATTATAAAAATGAACTAAAATGTTATAATTTATTAGGCATCTGGAAACCAGCCAATAATCAATTCTAGACTGTCTTGAGCTGTCCTTATTAGACCAGGTATATTGTCGCTCACTAGGAAACAATTGCCTCCAGACATCAACTAGTTCAAACTTCTCCATAAAGCATTTCAGAGTTGAGTTGAAAGATATTGAATTCCTTGGAGGGAATCTGTCTATGGTGTTATTTAGGGCTATATTAAAATCCCCACCTAAGATTAAAGTAGCATTGGGATTTTTGGTTAACCAGTAAGAGACTTTATCTTCCAAAGTATCAAAGAGTGTACTATTTTCCAGAGAGGAGTGGTATCCATAAATGTTAATTATAATAATAGTAAGATTGTTTATGGCTATAATCATATTGATTCAAGTGACCGGAGACATCTGTATCGGTCTCCATAACATGTCCCTTAAAGTTGTGTTTGAAAGTCCCTACCCCAGCCGAATGTTCAGATCCATGTGCTAGCCATATGTCGTTCCCCCATTGTGATTTCCAAAACTTAGAGTCATTTGGAGTTGAGTGACATTCTTGAAAAAAAAAAAAATCTGCCTTGTATTTCTTTACAAACAAAAATAAAGCCTTGCGTTTCACTTTATCTTTCAGACCCCTGACATTAATTGACAATAAAGACAAGGACATAGAACAATACTAAACACAGATAACTAGAGAAAATTACAATTTTGCCCTCTATGAACATTTAAAGGGATACTTCACCGATTTAGCATTCAGCTTTGTATCAGTAGAAACCCGGTAGTATTTCTGAATGACCGTGCGTCCCTCCCTCATATCCCCCTGAGACACGAGATCTCTGCACTGGGGGTCATCCACGTCGGCTAGGTGGGAAGCTAACGCTAGCCGGGGAAAAGGCACATCCAGAGCGAGCTAACGCTAGCCGGCCACCTGTCCCATCAATCCTGCTTGCAAGTGTCCTTTCATTAAACAACAAACTGGACTACATCCAACTTCAGCGATGCTCCCAACGCGAGTTCAGAGACTGTGTTTTTTGCTTTCGTGGAAACATGGCTGAACAACAGTGAACCGGACTGTCCAGCTACCAGGCCTGCTAGCCCTCCGACGATCAGAGCTAGAGATGCTCTGTATGAAGGTGGGCTGTGTTAACACGGACTGGTGCAGAAATGGGGTGATTTGTATCCAACTAACTGCTAACCGCTGGAGTTTGTGACTGTTACATGGCGACCATTCGACATTCCACGCTAATTCACAGCTGTGTTTATACTCGGTGTTTACAGCCCACCAAGCCTAATGCTGGTATGCTTAGCTGAACTTTACGGAGCCTATAATGTGTGTGTGTGCACTAAATGTAGCCTGTTTCGTATGTCGTTATTATATAATGTAGTTTTTATATATTTTAAATGTGTAACACCACTTGAGCCACGATGAAACGTTGTTTTGTGTATATGGTTGAAATAACAATAAAACCCATTGAGTTGAGTTGAATGCCTCGCTGTCTGTCTGTCAAGCGGTAGACGTGGCTTGGGAGTGGACTCAAAGCAGCGAAGCGAAGTGCATTCTGGGATTTGGTGTCTTTCATCCATATGAGCCAAAAACACATTTTCTGGCTTTTCTCAGCCTAGAAGGCACCAATTAAAAAAAAATTTCACATTTCTGCTACATAAGTGAGCCAATTTAAAGATATATTCAGCTTTCCAGCGGTGAAGTATCCCTTTAATAGCAGACTAACTCTGCAGTAGAGGAACAAATTATGTAGTCAAAATAGCAAGGGCATGTTTTCCATCCTGTTCAGTATTCAGTATACATGCTGAGTAAGCACCAAGAAATAACCTATTAATTTCAACTCAAGGATACCTTAATGACTTAAACTCCCCCTTCTTTACCTAACATAAAAAAATAAAAATAAAAGAATAAAATGTTGGTGATATCAAATCACATAACAGAAGCGCCATTTTCTGGCGATTAACAGTAATGACCTACGAAATTTGCATATGAAAGAACAGAAATAGACTATTGTTATCTATGAGACAATATATTAACAACTTCAATACCTATTTAAGAGTGGGCCAAATTAAATCTCGGATATCACCGGCAAAAATGACAGCCTAGTGGCAGTAAAACAACCTTCATTCATAGATGATTAGCAGTGACTTTTTTACCGTCAATGTATGCAAATGACCCTTTGAAGCCTGCTTTCTTCCCCTTCTTCCTCGCCTGTTCAACCAACGGCCACAGCTTGTTTCTGATGTCCTTGATCTCCTGAGTCAGATCTTCATATAGCTTTATTTTCTTTTCCTTGAGTATGGCTGCTGATCTAGCATCCCTCCAGATTTTGTCCCTATGCGATCTTGACAGGAACTGCACAATGATGCAACGGCTGGAGTTCACCTGTGCAGAGCGGGGACCTAGTCTGTGCACAATGTCCACTGAGTAGGCCAGATGATGAGCGATGTCAGGGGAAACCTTGCTGAAAATGTCGACGATGATATTCTTAACATTCTCTCCAGTTTGCTCAGGAATGCCAGCAACTCGCAGGTTCCATCTTCTTTTGTACGTATCCAGGTCGCCACATCTGTCCCGGAGAATGACGTTCTCCTTTTCTAAGAAGTCAACTTTTTTCTGCAGGGATACAACTTTATTGGTCATGTCTTCGACTTGTTTTCCCACGGAGTCAAGTATATCGGTGACGCTTTTAATGGAGTTGGTGTTGTCTTTTACTGTTATTTCTAATGACTGAAGTCGTCTGAATGATTCCTCCTGCATTTTTTCAATTCTATCCATTACCGTTAACAGACGTGAGTTAGACACAGGCTCGGAGTCATTCTCGTCGCTGGTTCGTAACTTAGACTTCTTTGCCGCTCGCGGCTTAGGAGTTTCTGGTAACTTTGAAGGCTCCACACACATCTCAGTTTGCTCTGATGATGTTGAAGTGTTAGATTCAAATTGGTCATTCAGGGATTTCTTGGCATAAGAATGCATTACAGTATGCATATCTTCCGCTTCTTCCATAGTAAAAAAGTCACTTACTGAGTTAGTTTCACAAAACGAGGTCAGGTTAGTTTGACCACGCTGAATTAGCAGGTTGCTGGAACCTTCTGGGTAGCTAGCTAACTAGTTAACTCGGCTAGCAACTTTTCTTCGAGAATAGTGAGGGAAAAAAAAGCACTTGAGAAGTTCTTCTTGAGAGTTGTCGTCTTGATAAGTTATCTTTTCCATAAGGTTTCTTCTGTTCAGCCCTTAGTCATGTTTAGGCCCATACTTCCTGCTTCTTACAGTGCAGACGCTTTGCTGCTTGCTCCTGCCTCTGCTTGCATATTTCTGCTGATAATCTTGCTTTTCCTCTGAGAGAAAGTATGAGCAGTGGCTCTTGGATACTTATAAATCACTGGACTATACACCTTTTGTAGACATAGTAGGCTATTGCCATATTTAATGATTTTTCTTCGTGAGCGTGGCCTACCAATAGCTCAAGCCTGTACTGCAGTGACTGGAAACGTGATACTTAGCTAAAGCTAATTAGCAGCAAGATGCCTCCCTTCTCTGTGGATGACTACTACAAACTCCTTCAGAAGATTGCTGTTCTGGAAACCAAAATTCATCGGTTAGAAGTACACGTGGAGGTGAACACATCATGTGGGAATGACACCACTTTACCATGGACCCAAACCAATGGACAAAAGCATGCTAACACACAGCTAATTAGCACCAACAAGACTACAAAGAAACAGGAGGACTGTGAAGCGGATAATAAATCAACAAGTGGTAGTCCTCCCGGGAACTCTTTCGGTGCAAAGCCTAAGAGTAAATCTTCCTGGGAAATGGGAGGACGACTAACAGGCAGGGCACAGCGCCCTGAGATTTGTGATATGAAAGGCTGGCCTGCATTACCATCCAGGCAGAGCACCTCTTCAACCCCTGTACTTAGTAGGACACAGCCGTGGACAGCTGCAAAAGGGAGAATTAGCAACAAAATGCCTCCCCAACAACCGAATCTGCAAGTTGATAACAGATTTGATAACACTGCAGCAGGACCCTGGACCTTCATCTGACCTGGATTGTGTCTCATCGTCACACAGCAGGGTAAGGACTGAGAGCAATTCAAAAAGTAAAAAGCTACAGGGAAAGCTAACGACTGGGCCTCAAACTCTGATTGTAGGTGACTCTGCTGTAAAAGATGTAAAAAGCGGAAAAAACACCAAAATACTCTGTTTTCCCAAAGAAATGGTGTCTGGCTTGGCCAACAGAATCCCGGATATCGTGGCAGCACACCCAACTGTGAATAACATTATACCAGTGTTGTGCCAGTTCACAGCTTTTCTGAACTAGTTCAAGTTCAGTTCATACATGCTCAAAGTGAACAGTTCACGTTCAAAGTTCACAATTTTAATTCTGAACTAGTTCAAAGTTCAGTTCATTTTACTTTTTTCGTGAGATATTCAAATAAATACTTTTTTTCACACTACGAGCTAGAAATCACTATACGTTCTTTGAAGCTGCTCATTGTAGACATTTGCTCATGACACTGCAATTGTGGGTTTCTTACCAGGTGATGAAACTTGCAGCAGTACAGACAAGGTAGACCAGTTGGTTTGCAAGAGTGTAAAATTGTTTTAAATGTTCATAAGGAAAATCGGTGTCCGTCTCCGTGCCATCACTTCCACTAGCCATTTTTTTTTTAAATTGCAGCGCTTTCTCTCACTCTCGTCTTTGGTCTGTCTCTCTCTCTCTCTCTCTCGCTCCTCTAGCCCTCCGCGCTCTCGTCGTTGCCTGCTACGCGGCGTTGCTATGCCTACCCCGCTCTGCTGCAATTCATCACGGGTAACGTTGTGCGGAAGCCAGTATGCTATTCAACTATTCTCAGCCGGACACTACGTTGCCCGCAATGCATTGCGCACACAATGTCAAAACCATTTCTGTCTGGTGATACATGATTTAAGCGGCACCAGCGAGAATACAGGAGGGAGGAACTTTCTCTCGTTGCGTTTCAAAAGAGAAAACAGATGTCACTCAGTTTTCAATGGAAAACAAATTCCAACGTTCATTTACAGTGATGTCTGCCGTTCATGACACATAATGTGAACTAATTCACGTTCAAGTTCTTTATTAAAAAATGTGTTGCGTTCAGTTCAACGTTCACGAAAACATTAGCGTGTTCAATGAACGCGTTCTTTTGAACTCGTTCACGCACAACACTGCATTATACTGCATATAGGGTCACATGATGTTGTAAAGCAACAGTCTGAAGTGCTGAAAAAGGACTTCATGGATCTACTGAAAACAGTCAGCTCCTTAAATGCGAGGGTGTTTATCAGTGGACCTCTACCGCCAGTCAGAAGAGGAGTTGAGAGATTCAGCAGGCTGTTGGCACTGAGCACATGGCTTTCATCTGCGTGTACCGCTCATTCTCTGCAGTTCATTGACAATTTTGACATGTTCTGGGAGCGCAGACATCTTTTTAAGGCAGATGGACTTTTCCTTAACAAACCAGGAGTAAAGCTGTTCACCTCTAACCAACTTTACTTTCTGCGCCACACATCAGCTCCCTTGGCCAAGGACACGAGACAAGAGGAATCAAAACAAGAGGAAGACATAACAAAACAGGGCAGTAATCCACCACAGCCCCCGCCTGAGCAAAGATTTCTCAATCCCCCTCTTCACCTGTCCAACTCCCCTCAAACTCCTTCACCAACCCTGACGCCTTTGAGGATCCATACACCCCGCCCACGCCATCGCTCTCTCCACTCACCTTTTCCCCTCCTTCCCCCTGCCGCATGTTGGATTTCACTGACCAGATGAAGCAACTGGTAGTTGAAGGAACCAAATTTATCCCCCTTCCTTCTCCCATCATTGGCCCCCAGCCAAAAGTTAAACGGCAGGCACCACTGCCCACCCAAGGACGGCAGCTAACTCCTCCTCCCCAGACTGATAAGTATACTTGTGTACAAAATGCAGCAAGCTTTGTCTGATATGTGCCGGGTCCAGGCTGCACTCCTAGTGGCACTCATGACTCTTTTCAGGACAAGTCTGGGCCCTGTGTATTAAATCCTTCTTCAATTTATGTTGTGAGAGGTAATAGAAAAAGAACGATAAATCCGCTAAGTAAGAACAAGCACTTATCAGCAAACCTCGCAAATTTAGCATTCATTCCTCGTCAGCCAACGCCTATACCAAAAATTGAGACAGATAAATATTTTAACACACTAACACTAGCCTTACTAAACGTCAGGTCTTTGGCAGGAAAATCATTTTTAATCAATGATTTTATTATTAAGCACAATCTTGATTTTGTGTTTTTAACTGAAACCTGGTTGGACCATAATAACAGTGGTGCTGTTCTCATTGAGTCAGCTCCCCCTAACTTCAGTTTTATCAGTGAGCATAGAGTGAATAAGAAAGGCGGTGGAGTAGCCATTTTGTATAATGACTCATTCCATTGTACTCAAATATCTTATGGAAATTTTGCTTCTTTTGAATATGTGACTCTTCAGCTAAAGTCCACCCCCCGAACTATATTTCTAAATATCTACAGACCACCGAAATACTGTGCAGCTTTCTTCGATGACTTTACTGAACTGCTATCTATAATCTGTATTAACTTTGACTGTGTAATTATTGCCGGTGATTTTAACATTCATGTGGACAACCTGCAGGATAGAGGGACCAAAGAACTGTGTTGTGTTTTTGAGAACTATGGACTGACTCAGCATGTGACGGAACCCACGCACAATAAGGGGCACACTCTGGACTTGATTATCTCCAAGGGTTTGAACATTTCCAAGGTTGTGGTGACTGACGTTGCTCTCTCTGATCATTCATGTGTTTTCTTTAACGGCACTATCTCGGTGCCCAAAAGTGTCCAAACTAAGGTAATCAGAAAACGGTATATCACTGAAAACACCAGTGAAACATTCATTCAGCTTTTCTCCTCCACACCCGCCCTCACTGGGGTCTCAGTCAATGATCTTATAGATAATTTCAATTTTAAAATTACAAATGTTATTGATGCCATTGCTCCCACTAAGGTCAAAGCTGTCTCTAGTAAGAAAAGATCTCCATGGAGAAATGTCATACGGGTAAGAACAGAAAAAACAGAGTGTCGAAAAGCTGAACACAGGTAGCGAAAAACTAATCTCCAGGTCCACTATAACACCTATAAAGACAGACTTCACATTTATAATTTGGAACTGAGGAATGCTAGGCGGTCCTTCTTCTCTGACATTATCGCCAGAAACAATAATAATTCACGTGCTCTGTTTGCCACTGTTGATAAGTTAACAAACCCTCCAGTACCAGTAGCATCTGAACTTTTATCTACCAAGGCCTGCAATGATTTTGCCTCCTTTTTCGAAGACAAAATTCAGAAAATTAGACTAACTGTCAGTGCCTCCATTTCAAGTAAGGGATATGTGTTGCCACACTGTCCAGGCAAAACAAATTCCAATATCACACAATTTCATATGATCAACCATAAAAACCTGGAGGACATTATACAACATCTGAAAACCACCTCCTGTTGCCTTGATATTCTACCAACAGGCCTTTTCAAAAATGTCTCAAATTGTATGTCTTCTGATCTTTTACAGATTGTAAACACGTCTCTACTCTCAGGTATCTTCCCAAAGGCCCTGAAAACTTCAGTCATCAAGCCACTTTTAAAAAAGAACAATCTAGACACGGCATTACTGAGCAACTATAGGCCGATATCTAACCTTCCATTCTGAAGTAAAATCATTGAAAAAGCGTTTTTTCAACAACTCAACCTTTTCTTATCACTAAACAATGGTTTTGATGCCTTCCAGTCGGGTTTTCGACCACACCACAGCACTGAGACAGCTCTTGTTAAAGTATTTAATGACATCCACTTAAACACAGATAGTGGCAAAACTGCAGTCTTAGTATTACTTGATCTCAGTGCTGCATTTGACACGGTCGACCATGACATATTACTACACCGATTAGAAAACTGGGTTGGCCTTTCTGGCTCAGTCCTAAACTGGTTTAAATCCTATTTAAAGAATAGGGACTACTTTGTATCTATAGGTAATTATACATCTGAGCATACAAATATGACGTGCGGAGTTCCCCAAGGCTCCGTTCTGGGGACTCTTTTGTTTAACATCTACATGCTTCCACTGGCTCAGATTATGGAAAACAACAAAATATGTTACCACAGTTATGCGGACGACACACAAATTTACATAACCTTATCGCCAGGAGACTATAGTCCTATACAAACACTGACTAAGTGCATTGAACAAATTAATGACTGGATGTGCCAGAACTTTCTTAAATTAAATGAAGAAAAAACTGAGGTGGTTGTTTTTGGAGCAAAAGAGGAACGATTAAAAGTCAGCGCTCAGCTTCAAACGACAATGTTAAAAACAACAGACAAAGCCAGAAATCTTGGTGTAATTATGGAGTCAGACCTGAATTTCAACAGCCACATTAAGACAATTACAAAGTCATCCTATTACCACCTTATGAATATATCAAGGGTAAAGGGACTTAGTCTCAGCAGGACTTGGAAAAACTTGTCCATGCTTTTATCTTCAGTAGACTGGACTACTGTAACGGTGTCTTTACAGGTCTCCCTAAAAAATCAATCAGACAGCTGCAGCTGATTCAGAACGCTGCTGCTCGAGTCCTCACTAAGACCAAGAAAGTGGATCACATCACTCCAGTTCTGAAGTCTTTACACTGGCTTCCTGTGCCTCAGAGAGTTGATTTCAAAATCCTTCTGCTAGTTTATAAATCATTAAACGGTTTAGGTCCAAAATACATTTCTGACCTGCTAGTAAACTATGAACCACCCAGACCTCTCAGGTGGTCTGGGACAGGTCTGCCTTCTAACCCCAGAGTCAGAACTAAACAGGGAGAAGCAGCATTTAGTTTCTATGCTCCACATATCTGGAACCAACTTCCAGAAAATTGCAGGTCCGCTGCAACTCTCAGTTCTTTTAAATCACGGCTGAAGACCTTTCTTTTTGATGTTGCCTTTTGTTAAATGACTATCCATTTCTTATACTTTCGTTGCTTATTTTATCTGCATTTATATAACTGTTTTTAACTGCTCTTTAATGTTTAATTTCTTATACTGCACTGTAACTTTGATTATTGTATTTTGATTGTCTTCATGTAAAGCACTTTGAATTGCCCTGTTGCTGAAAAGTGCTATACAAATAAAGCTGCCTTGCCTTAGTTGTTCAAAACGTTAGTTTTATTCCTCATCCTGCAGAGCCACGTAAAAAGGGTGTTATCGAGACGCCATCTTGAACCCCCCTCCCAAGCCTCTAGATGTCTCGTTCGCTCTGCTGGCCAATGGAGGTCGACGTCCGCACCTGGCGGCCATCTTGCCACAGTCAGCTCCCTCACTCATAACATTGTGTTTTAATGGTGCATGTACTATTTAAATAACCATAACTTGCTCAATTTCTTACCGATTTTCAAACGGTTTGGTTTGTTATACACGTCAGAGATGTAGTTATGACATACTTATGAATAATTATAACCATGGATTTCTATATGAAAATAACATTAAACAGAACAGTTGCTGGCCACCTGACATCAGAAATGCCCCTTCAATTACAGTATTCAAAATCAGGCTCAAAACACACCTATTTACATTAGCCTTCCCTGTGTTTTAATTGTCTTACCCTGTTATGTCTGTAATTAAGTGTTTGTCTCTTGATGTCGTCTTAGCTTAAATCATAGAGTATGTGTATTTATTTATTGTATTATTCTTTAGCTAATGCACTATGTACAGCACTTTGGTCAGTGCAAACTGTGGGTAAACGTGATCTAAAAATAAACTTTACTTATTTACAATGAATATACACACGCACAAGGTATTTGTTATTTATGTTAAATCAATAGGCTACTACAACTGTGTACAGAATGGCAACATGATATAAATATATCCTTTTATAATAGGAATATTACTAATATAATACAAGCATTTGAATTATTATATAGTTATTTTAAACACGTTTAAACAGTTATAAAAGTGACATTTATTTGCAATAAAAAATAGGTACAAGATTTCCCTTTACAATTATACATAAAGAAATGCTGCATGTTGAAATCCCCCCCCTGTAGAGAGAACAACACTACTGTGGAGGTATACACATGGAGGACAGACATACAAAATGACCCAAAAACAGAGCTTGGACTAATGCCCTTTAAAGAGGACGGTTTTATGTTGTTGCTCTGTAAGCTAAGGTTAGTCATTTTAGCGATGTAGTGCAGCATTAGCTTTCCAAACGGGGACACAACTAATGTCAACAGCGTATGGTGGTGGCTGTCTATGCCATACTGCGTGTCGCCGATGTGCTCCCCGAGCCCAAACACATTCTCTGACCCCATCCTCTTCCGTACAATGTACACGACCTCTAGCAGTTTGATGGGCTGTGATCGTCTGGTATCTGCTGATGACTGACGAATGACCCACTCTGCTGCCCTGACGACCCTCACTGTGTCTTCTGATGGAATCACCAGACCGCCATTGTTTTTAAAGTCAGCAGGTGGTATCTCTGGTCCTTGATGGCAGATGCAGCGTCTGTCACCAGGCTGGCAGTTGCAGCTCACACTCCTCTCCAGTCGCTCCCTGTTGTTTTGCCAAAATATCCAAATATATAAATAATAGTAATATGGAAATTAATAAGTTACTTTTTTAACAATTCAATCTCACTTTTCAATTCTGTGAGCCTGAATACATTTTAGGTTCTCATCTTCTCCAACAGAAAACAACAGCATACTTTTAAGAAATTGTATAGGCTTGTCCACTTATAAAGGCAAAAATATGTTTTGTGGCTCTGGACAAAAATGGCTCTTTTGATTGTAAAGGTTGCCTACCCATGGTTGTAGTTTCAATGTTCACACGTTTATTCATGACAGAGCAAGTGAGATAGCCAGTAGTTCTCAAACTTTTTACACAGAGTGCCACCTCAAATAATATCGGGCTCTTAGACTACTAACACCATCAAAGACCTTTCTGGGTACCACCAAAATAAAGGATTTAATATAACAAGCCATATGATGCTCTCATTTGTTTGTGACATTCCACATGCAAATACTCACAACATCAGGTTGAGGTGCATCCTGAGACAAGTCCATTGGCAGGTTGTCTTCTGCTCTTCTAGAGGTGGTTGTGCTTCTTGTTGCTACCAGCTTAAATAAACATAAGTAAAGAAGTTTTGAGTGTCTAAAATGTGCTGTAATAAACAACACATTATATAACTTGCAGAAACAAAAACTAAAGTGACATTTGTGTGTTCAGGTCTCTGTTTTAGCTACAGAGTGAATCATCTTTTCTTCTGTACTATATTTGATTCCACTCGCACATGCTCAGTAGCTCAGATGGTAGATCATGTCAGTTAGCTCCATAGACAGTAAAAGAAAG
>CM042433.1:37468771-37546271 GCA_023631565.1 Gymnocephalus cernua | reverse complement strand
CTCGGCAGGGAGTTCACTTTTCATTGCTGACTATTTGTGGTGTCTGACTGCCCATGCATGGTCGCAAGGAGCGGCATCCGCCGGTAACCCCGATGGGCGTAGAGGCGCAAGGGCCAATCCATCGCTGCTTGCAGCTTTAATATATATTATATTTGTGTGTGTTGCATGTCCATTTATAGGTTGGACAAGACTCAACCCAGACCAACTGCCTCGAGAAAACGAGGAGGTCTTCATTTTAAATTTGGTGCCGTGTGGTTCAGCCATCCAGGCTCCAACACACCAGGAACCAGCACACCAGGAACCAACACACCAGGAACCAGCACACCAGGAACCAGCACACCAGGAACCAGCACACCAGGAACCAGCACACCAGGAACCAGCACACCAGGCTCCAGCACACCAGGAACCAGCACACCAGGAACCAGCACACCAGGAACCAGCACACCAGGCTCCAACACACCAGGAACCAGCACACCAGGAACCAGCACACCAGGAACCAGCACACCAGGCTCCAGTGGTGCAGCCACCACTGTGGGGTCCACAGCAACATAAACGACAAAAGAAAATTAAAGGTGTGTTTTATTCTATGCACAACATGTATTGTACAGACATTTTACCCCTGCATAATCGTCATGAAGTTTATGTGATTTTTGTAAACCCTCTAAACATTATTGATTAAAGAATACCAGTGTAAAAGATATCTGCCTTTGTGGCAAGCGATGTAAAACGTAAACAGGAGACACAACATAAAGAAGGGATGGCAAAGAATTTTGAATAGAACCATGTGCAGCCTTTGATACTCCTGTGGTTCTCAAATCTCACTAGGACGAGCTAAATGTGCTAATAACTAACAGTTGAAAAAATGCATACATGTGTGCATTGTGAATTGATTCCTGCACCAAAAGTACTACACATATTGTGGACATTGGTGCAAATAATATATTCCTTACAATTACAGATTGCCCTCACAATCAGCTTGAAATGTTCCCAGTCCGTGAAATAATAAAGACAAGGAAAAGAAAGGTAGGACAATGACTAACTGGATGACAGTGTTTCCTCTCAATGTGTTAAATAATGCTATTGGAATTGTCATTTCAAAACCTTAACGATGTTAAATTTCACTTAAAATGCAGCAACAAATATGTCTATAATAAAAACATATATGATTAAAAACAATGCTTTTATCACTTTGATTATTTAGCCAAAAAACAAACATTACCCCTAAAGACACCCACCCCCCGTTGGATAACTTGTTTTGCTATTACTTAATGTTACCTTGACAAAATGCTGTTGTCACAACATTGAGCTGTATAGGTAGGCATCCTGTAAATACCTTTAGCTTGAAGTGTCAGTTATGGATCTTATTTGATTACTATGATTCAAAATATGCAGTATATAAACTGTCAACAATGAATATATTTTTACTCCTTGTTAAAGTACAACATTTAAATAACATAAAGTAATACAATGTATTTGTCTTCCTTCCACACGGGAGGACAGAACATCTTTATGACTGGCAGCCCTGCACAATGTGGTATGTTAAATAGCTTTTGATTATGTTTGGTTGAATAGCTTTTTGCATTTTTATTGTTTGACTCTAGGATCTCTCTGTGACTGGATCTCTCTGTACGGGAAGAAAGCATTCACACCAACGTGTCCCTGAACTAGACACTCAACTACTAGTTGCTCCAGAGGCAGGCGACCTTTGACATATATAGCAATTGTAAGTCGCTTTGGATAAAAGCGTCAGCTAAATGAATAAATTGAAAGTACTGTTTTCATTTGTTGGGATTGTTGACAAGCCATTGTCTTGGGTAGAGATTATTAAAGAAAAATGGTAATGCAAACAGTTTTTGTATGCTATTTACAATTGTGAGGATACTGATATGTTGTACTGTGCATCCACAGCCATATGAAACCAAAAGTGAAATTCACTATTTCAATGTAACTATGGAAAGGCCACAAAGTAGGAATGCATTATTTACACAACATTTTTCCAATAATTCAGCATATAGCTAGTCTTAATGCCCAGCATTTTTCAGGCCAACATATATGGGCTGTTGTCTTTTGGCTTAGGTCAGGCTACACAAAATTACCCATTTTTTTCCAAGGAGATTTATAAAGTACTTTTAATGACTTAACTTAGGTTATGATGTGCATGCTTGAGTATTTATTATTCACTATTAGTTTTCTGATTTAAGTCTCTAGAAGAGGAGTACAGTGATTGGAGATGTTTATGGTATAGTCAGAGGGTTTCAGGGATTGACGACTAGTACACTGCGAATGGATACATTTATTTGTCAGAGGATTTATTTTATTTTCCACAATTTTTTTTACATTTTAAAACCAGTTTTGGTCCACCTTCATTTTTTACACGATTATCTAGTTTTGTTTATTTTTTCATGAGCAACAGTTACTGTGAGTAAACTGACATGTGACATGTTTTATATCTTGTTTTAAAAGTAATCTTACGTACCAGATACACCAGAATGATAATGGGTTCAGCAAGACCTTCCTCAAACTCTGGCACAGCTCTAGTGTGGAGATATGTCTGGCTATGCAAGACTAGGTTAACAGCTACATCATTTTATCAGCTCGTCCCCCCTCTGGAACAACAGATGCTTGATGCACTGCACTACTCTGCAAAGTATTGTAAAACAGTACATGTTACAATCCTGACAATATACTTACTAATTCTCCTTCAACTTCCCTCTCTTTATTTTTGTGATGTTTTTCTCAGTGGAAAGACCTGGCCTCCATCCTGGCAGCCGGCCTGATTCCCATCCCATGCAGCTAGCCTGCAAATATGCAACATACATTGCAAACATGCATTTTTTTCTTGTTCTTGTTAAGTGTATTTTCTTTACATATTTGTTTGTTGTCCACTTGTATTGTTCTATAACATTGTCATGTCACATCAGCTAAGCAGTTTGTAATGTAATTTGAACTTAAATATTCATGTTTTTTCTTCAAGCTTGTTACACCCTCTTTTATCTGTATGGATTCAATAAAGTGTAATGGTCAACAGACTTAACATTTCTTAAACTTGAAGGAGCCCTATATGGATTGTTTTTGTGGCCAACAGACCATGGAAAAGTTAGAGTTGAACATAAGTAGCAGCTGATTGTGTTTTGACAATATAAAATAAATATTTATTTTTGATGGGAATGAAAATGTGCATTTCACAAACTTCAAATATGGGAATGAGATAATATTAAATAAAGTTTTTGGTACTACATTTTCTTGTTCATTTGCCATTTATGTTATTCATATCAAAATAGAGTTTAAGCAAAGTTAATAGCCTATTGAGACTTTGAAAAAGGTAATGTATAACAACAAGGCAAAGAGAAAGGAAATGATATATACATATTAACACATTTAGGAGTAATTTGTAGCCTTATATTAGTAAGGTTGAGCCTATTACAAATAACGTGAGTACACACACTGTAAATGTTTTAATTTAATATGTGTGTTTGTCAGGTCTCTCCATATATCAACCATAAACTAAAATGTTCATATCATTGACTACGTAATTTACTAGCACCTTAATCCGTACTAACACAATGCAGTATTGTAGGTAGACACTGATAACATTACTAAGCACACAGGAGCAATTTTATGTAAGTCGTGGCAGCCGAACAAACATTTTTAAATTTTAATTAAACAAAATACAAATTAAATGCCTAAAGTTCGGCATTTTGGCGTTAGGCCACGTTATGTAACTCCCGCCAAGAGTGAACATAATCCCGAAACGCGTGTATATAGGCCTAACGTTATACTTTTTTCAAATAAACCACCTAAATTCAGTATAAAATATGCTTCGGCTGTTAGTTAAACATTAAGTTTTTTTAAACTAATGTATTTTAATGGGAATCATCTTTGTGTGTGTGTGTGTGTGTGTGTGTGTGTGTGTGTGTGTGTGTGTGTGTGTGTGTGTGTGTGTGTGTGTGTGTGTGTGTGTGTGTGAAGATTTTAATGGGAAGCATCTTTTGTGATTAGGCTACAGCACGTTTCTTTCTGCCAATCAGCTGCAGCAGAGAAGCTGATACAGCTGCGTTATTATTGGTATTTTTAGCCCAATAATCACTGTTTTTATCAACATTTATTCACCAGATCGTATCATGGTTTTTATGTATTTCTTTTACTGTTATTACTTCGGTCTATTTCGGCCAGGGAAGCTGGATGGCTTTATGTTTATTGATATTTTTTAACTATAACGCTACATCTATCAACATTTATTTAGATGTTATCATGGTATTCATTTCTTTATTTTAATCATATTATTTTGGTCTTATTACCGGTGAAATATTAGGCCTACAGTAAATAAGACAGAAGAGTACGTTACGATATGAGCCGAGCTGGGCGCATTCAAAGCAGGTATCCCACAATGCAACGCGGTCATTCATTCAGAGAATCTGACAGCGATCAGCGAGTCTTTAACGCCAGTATCGCTTCAATGTTCATATATATATATATATATATATATAATCAGTGGTTTTATCACCAACAACAACACGTTGCTCAGTTTTGTTCCAGTAAGTTATGCACCGTAATAACATTTAAAAAATCAGCTGAAGACTCGGAAGTGACGTAGTACGTGCCGCTCGGCAGATAAGAAGATACAAAAATACATAATATTCGTAATTTTGATGTTTTTGTCTAACATTGTATTTGAGGATTTAAACAATGAAGATAATAATAATAATAAAATACAGTTTCATGTATTTGTCTCATGTATTGTCTGCTCGGCGGCAATCTGAAATGGAATGAAGCCCATTCACGGCAGACAGCAGAGACACAGGAATGGAACATAGGCAGTTCCCGTCTGTTATGGGAGTTGTAGTTTTAAAGTATATTGGTATATTTCTCATAATTATAAGTTAAAAGTGTATCATTTTGGATGCCCCCTGGGGTTTTTTGGGATGGGGAACACACTGGTGTCATCAGATTTTAAAAATGGAATCGTTAAATAGGTGAAAATAGCTTATTACCATATTTGGCAGTGCTTACAGTGGTTAAACATTGGGGACCACATCTACATGACAGCTGAGGTCCAGAGCTTTCTATAACAGCTGGTCCTATGTTTGTAGCTCCTTCTGTTGCTAAGTGACAAGCCTTCAAACATGGACTAGGTTCAAGGTTCAGAGGTCAACATTTCAGAGTAGGAGTAATGGATCGTCTTCAGACTGACATATGTTACTGTGGAGGTTGAGACCTTTCCAACAATATGTTTGATATAGTCCTACGACAACATTTTAATTTTCACATATCATGGATATGCAGGTGATACGTTATTGTCCCCGGAGTGATATCTGCCTTGAGTTCAAATGCTTCACACATAACACTTGACATATTGTTTTATCATACAGCTGACATATACTTACAATAAAAAAGTGATACGTAGTCAGACTGAAGCACATCACACAGCAACAATCTATTGCTCATCTTTCACAAACAGTGACAAGAGCAACCTCCACACAACCCTATATGATCATATCATGAAGCTATTGCACAACCAGCCTCAAGCAACATTATTTAAAGTTGTAATTGAGGTAGGTCCGACTAGGCCTATAGTTTAGAGATGTTAAGGTTACATTGGGGTAACCATATCTTCTGCTAGAGTATAAGAACTCATACTTGGCATGGAGAATAAAGATAGATCAGGTCATATTCTCTGTGCTTGCCTGGAGAGACTGGTTTCTATTCCTCTGCACAACCTTCATGACAGTCATATATAACATAAACCCTCTGATTCACAGGTGAAAACAAACTGAAAAACTGAAAACTGAAAAAAAAACAACAACTAAAAACTGAAAATAAACTGACAGGTCTCTATTTCAGCAGAATATGCAAAACGTACGTGTGTCTGTGTGCAGTAGGCTGAGGTAGAAGTGTGCTAAAAATGTCAAAACACATGTTGTATATGTACACATACCCAAACAAAGATATATACATCTTACTCTGTCAACAAAAACCTCGGCAACAATCTGCTTATTCTTTTAATTTGCTGAAAATGCCTCCTAAAACTAGTCCCTTCTTCATTTTGAAAAAATCTCTTAGTAAAGGCAAAGGTTATGGTTACAAGCTGTAACCATGGTGATTGATATGACGATAATCTTATGAATATAATAATTAATATGTTAGGCCTGCCATGAATTTAAATTTCAAAAAAAATTCAAAAAAGTAATTTGTTTAACACTAATGCAGTGCAATGCTTACAAAGTCCCACACATAACTATGCTCATGCTTTTTTTCCCCTTCAGTCTTTGCTATTAACATTCATCAACTGCAAAATTAGAAAATTGCATTTTTAAATAATGATGCATGGAAAATGAAATAAAAAAGCTTCTCTTTGTAGACCTAAATAGTTTATCAACAAGTCAAAACAAATGTTAAGTAGTCAAACAGGCCATCAGGCTGTATTTCTAACACTCATCTCTGGGTTGGTTATATAGTATATACAAGGCAAATCAACGTGCTTAGCATAAAACACTATGTTTTTCATTATTGGTATTTTTATTATATAAATTCTCACGTACAACGTGCAGCAATCTTTCACAGACTCGGAGCAGTAATTATTACGTCACTTCCGGAGTCTTCATCTGATTTTATTTTTAAATAGTAACTAAAGCAGATTTCTGACAAATAATACACAAGTACAAATATCAATATTTTGTACTTAATTACAGTACTTGAGTAAATGTACTTGGTGGCCAGGTCCACCACTGAAGGATTTAACTGGCATATTAAGTTCACACAACAGACAATTCCATCAAATGGGTTTATTACAGTGGTGCATATGTAAGACATTTATACCGTTTTACAGGAATTAAGTGAACAATGCTTGGATTTGTCTGTCAGTATTTATGTATGTACATGTAGATGATGTGATATAGAAAACATAAAAGAAAAACATTTATTTATTAAGGTTTCAAGCTATTTGACGGTATTCAGTATGCTATAACTCCAAATAACTACAAAATAATATGGGTACTATATGCATATTGCGAACAAATATAAATCCAAATATATTATGGAAATACCAAAGTACATTAGTATCATACTTGTTACAATTAGACAGAGTGCCATTAAATCCTCATTAGATTTTTCCATGCAAAGATGATGACAATTAATTATTTAAAGCAGCAATAAGCAGTTTTGGTCTGAAACCAGCAAGCTCAAATGTTAGAGATGAATAAAACAAAGTTTCTCTATTTTTATAAATAAAAATACATACAGAATCTACAATTTTTTTCCTGTAGATACTTTGGTACAGCTACTTAAAGATTTTTTTGTGCAAATCTCCAGTTCCTCTGTGTTGTTTGGCAGCAGTCTTTAGGTGTCTTCTTCCTCAGACTCGGGGCTGGTGAAGCCATTGTCATCCCACTCCTCAATGTCCTCTTGTATGGAAAGAAAATCACATTCCATAGTGGCTATACTGCTGTATGCATTAACAGCCTGTTTGTGTTGATTTCTAAGTGCGTGACCCCTCCGATTGAGGACACTGTTGAGCCCATGTGTAGCGTCCTCTGTCAGGTCACCAAAACCTGTAGAGGAATTGTGGAAAAGAAATAGAAAGAGAAAGATGACACATCAAACAAAACATGACATTTGTAACTATTTTTGCTTTATACAATGCAGAATTTGCAACTTGAACATTACCTTTTAGTCATCATATTTACAACTTTTACATTGTGCACACTTGTGCTAAATAGCTGGTCAGCTCAGTGCCTGATCACAACTCAATGTATAAAACAGAGTTCCCTGGATATAGACATATACCCTGCAAACACGTCCAGTTGGGGCCCACATGGGCCTCACTTGGGCTGGTTGGGCTTCAGCTGGGCATGGGCACAGAGTGGGCTTTGTTGTTGGGCCCCACATGGGCAGTAGATGGGCTAAACTAAGTGGGCTCCAGCTGGGCTCCACTCCTAATATTAAAAATTGATTATGTCCGACATGGATGCTATTTTTAACAATAGCCACTTTTTTATACAAATTTTATTAGGCTATTAAGCTATTTAGAAGGGTAGCCATGGCAATTCAATAGTGGTCTTAAGCACTATTACTTTTAACAGGTTTGCTAACGGTTTCCCACAAGTTTAAACCCTAAAGTAAGCAGCGCGCACTCTCCACTGTAAAGCGCACATCTGGAAAGCTCCACCCCCATCACCGAGCGAACGAAGTCTGCCCAGCAACAACTTTGCCGCCTTTGAAAAGAAAAAAAAACGTTGCCGCCTTTAGGTGTCTGCTGTCGGTTAAGGATTACAAGTCAAGAGGTCGTGTGGACAAAAGGCAGGTAAGAATCCGCCTCTAACCAGGCATGATTTTATTTTATTTTACCGCATGATGTTAACCAAAAGCTTTTTGGGAGAGTATTAGTTAAGAGGACAGGAACTAGCTTTTAGTGAATGAGTCTACATTCACTAAAAGCTAGCTAATTCCTAGCTAGCTTTCGGCTTGTGAGGTAGCTAGCTACCTATCTATCTGTGTTGCTAGCTTTGGTAATTAAACCTGGTTTAAGTATGGCGTTGAACAGACAAGTTTAAGTCAATATCAAGCATATTTTTAGCTTATTTTGAGGTTGACTTAAAGATATTGTTTAGAAGGATTTGGTTGTGATGTTAGCAAGGCAGTCCAACAGGCATAGTTAGCAAGCTGTTAATGTTGTAAAATGCCCATTTCTCCGCTTTTACCAGCTGGTGTCATTTTAATGTTTGCACTTGTTGCATTTACAGTTACAGTAAAAACTGATCCATGTGAAAGTTAGCAACGTTTTATCGGCTAGGGTTTCTATCCATTAATGTTCTCACTTCTACCGGGCTGAAGCTGAGGCTACCATTTTGTGTCTGCTTGCCTTTTTCCTATTGTGTGCTCGTTTCTTGTCTGTTGCCTTCCCGGTTTTCTCGAACGTATAATGAGTACTGCTGTATCATTGGGAGAGAAGGGACTATATGTGGTGGGTGAATTATGTGATTTTGTCTCCAGCCATTAGCTAGTTCTTTTGTAATGGGCTAGGTTACTTGCAGGAGAGAAAATTAGACTTAAGGAAGTGAAGTGAGCACAGCGCGCACAAGACAAAAGTAGAGAGAGATGGTAGGCTAATTTTACATTTCAACATTCTTAAAAAAAAATCGCCTTCCTTTACGCAGGGCTCTCAAGTGTCACGCATTGAGCGTGACAGTCACTCATTTCGGTCTTTTGTCACGCACTCCCGCCACACATTGTATTTCTCACGCAGAAAAACTATTTATAATATATTTAATATGCCCGCTCTCACTATGGAACCGGCAGGAATCAAGCGTCTCCCCTGCCACTTATCAGCCAATCAAAAAAAAAAAAATAAGGGGCTACACCAGACGCGGCGTCAGCTGATTTTGCCGAGGCTTCGGCTCGAATGTTTTGAGTGTAGCCCTGAATGTATTTAGAAAAGTTGACTGACAAATATGAAACGTGGCTTAGTGTCCATTCTCACTATAAAAAGCTGCAGCTTCAGGTTTATGGACGCGCTCTGCTGTCAACATGCTGCGGCAGATGGGACGCGTTTGAGCTCCGTTAATTCTGTTTTCCGCCTCCGACGTAGAGCAGCGTTCAGCCACTTCATTAAACTTTGTCTCATTCAGAGACCAGAGACCCAGACGGGGATCTGGTCTGTCAGAAGGTCTGAGGTCTACCGTATCAGCAGAGTAATCACGTAATGCACAGCAGACGTGCAGGTGGATTATTTTCTGAAATATTGTGACTGTATTCTTGTAATAGCCTATTATCACTTTATTTTTCACAAAATATCACGACTCCTCCAAATCTCAGAGAGAATGGGATGAGTTATATTTTGAATGTGCAAAAGTTTTGGACATGAGCAGAAATCTTGCTCAAACACATCTGAAATATTAAAGTCCAGGGGTTTATTAATCCATTAAAATTAATAATGTATAATTGAGGTGAATAATTGTCAAATGCACATTTAAGGAGGTTACTTCCCCAACAAAAAATGGAAAAGAGAAGGTAAGAGTAAATGATGCCTAAGCTACATGTGTGCTGACTCAGATATAATTAGGAAAGTTGATCCAAAGGAGAATAAATAGTTGAAAGCAATACAGAATACCTGAGAGCCTTACTGCAATATATTCCATTATGTTTTTATATTTGAATTGTAATTTGTGTCCCTTTACATAAAGATATTTCCAGCATATTGATTCAGAAAAAGGTACTAATAGGTGCATAGAAATTCACCACAATGCCGGAAATTAAGTGTTTAATGCTCAACATTTTCTGGGGGTGGACCCCCAGAACCCCCCATCATAAGACACCAAACAAATCTGGAACCAGAACCCTTTACTTTGGGCTGCCAGGCCAGCTATGATTATTGGTGCCATCTAACTAACATCTACAAACTGGAAGCTATAATGAACACACACTGGCTATTAACAGGCTGGGCGGGGGGGGGGGGGGGATGTCACTCTTGCCTGTCTTCAAAACTTGAGAGCCCTGTTTACGTCTTTTCCAGAAACAAGCTTTTAGTTGTGGTTGTACAAAATGCGCGGACACGCGCTTCACACTGCGAGCAGACATGCGCGCCACCCGCCGGAAAAGTGAGAGAAAGAAAAAAGAGACAGCAACAGCGGCAATGCAATGCGCAGGCAGGACAGTGTGCGGGCCGGTGTAGTGTGACGCAAAGACGCCGCTAAGCTTGCCTGGCCCTGGGCAAGCCAGCCTTCTTTAAGAATACTTTATCGATCTTTTTCCCTCCCTTTGTAGAATTTCTGTTTTTACTTCAAAGATAGGCTACCTAAGTAATAATTATAATGTAAAATAATAATGATCTGTCTGCTGCCGGGGCTGAAACTCGAGAGCTTGACTTTTCTCAACCTTTTTTTCCCCTCCATGTCACCTGCAGGGCTCCGTATGAATTTATGTATTTTTATGTATGTATTTTTTTTTTTCTTTAAGCATGTTACCTTTCGCCATAGTTGAGTTTATTAATGGTGGAGGATTGGCAGTTATACCGACCAAATGGTTTGTCGGGCCTGAGAAGGATGAATGCTACTGGCCACCAGCAAGGATGAACATGGCAAAGGCAGTCATAGAGCAACAGGACCCTCACACTGACTGGGCGACATACAAGTTGACTGTCAAGAGAAAAGTTGGTAAGGTGTCCATGTGTTTGATATTATTTGACATGAGTTCACTGTTGATTCGGTTTAAATTTGCTCTGAATGAAACTAATTACCACTGATTTGTCTGTCTCTCACAGCAACGTATGAAATTGCCCGCACAAAATTAGTCGAGTATGAACAGAAAACACATGTACCAACCGAGTCCGATTCTACAGAGAATATGGGAAGGGGGAAGCGCAAAAAGAGGTGAGGCTATTTGAATTATGAAATGGTTGATATTAAATGGATGATGACACTTTGAATTCCCCAATGACACAGGAAGGACAAGTTTTGTGGGAGTTTTGTTAAGTGTATTTGGCTCAAAGCTGTTAAAATGAGGGAGGTACACCATCTAATCAATTAATAAAAGTAACAATCACATGTTAAGGGGGGAAAAGAGAAAAAAAGTCACATATATCTCAGCAGAAATTTGAAAAATGTTGCGTTTACTTCACACAAGAGCAGCCATTTTCCCCTGTTGCCATGGGAACGTTATGAAGTGACGTAATTTCACCTACTGAGAACACGGTGTTGGGGAATCACTTTTTTTCTCTTTTTCATCAAACCGCAGTTTTTGCAAGTTCCCGCAATTTTGGCAAGTTCCCGCATTTTCATCGCATAAAATTGCATAAATATTCCGCATATTCCATCGCATTTTTTTAAGAAAACGTGCCGCGTAATCAAGGATTTTTGCCTGCAACAATCACAGAAAAACTCCGCGTTTTTCTGGAGGGACTGTGTATATAGATCAGACCCTCCACAATGTTGCGATCGCAACTATTACACAAATTCAACCCTTTCTGGAAAAGCTCCCGCAAAATCAGGCATTTTAGGCCGCAACAATCTCAAAAATGGCCCGCGAAATCCTGGCAGGACTGATAGATGTGTACTGATGTATAGTGGTGTCACCTGTTATCCAAAATATATATATTGTTTTTAACCATCTGGTTTTAAAATGCTTTAACTCATTGATTGTGCTTGTATATTATACATTTCTAGGCAAGTGATTTTGTCAAGTGAGGATGAGGATGATGACAATTGGTCCAGCAGCCCCATCAGGCCTACACCTCGATCCACCCTCAGGTCATCACCTCCACCGCCTCCATCCACCCTCAGATCTGTGCTGACACCTCCACCGGCTCCATGCAACCTCAGATCTGTGCTGACACCTCCAGCGGCTCCATCCACCCTCAGGTCTACGCAGACACCTCCACCGGCTCCATCCACCCTCAGGTCTACGCAGACACCTCCACCGGCTCCATCCACCCTCAGGTCTACGCAGACACCTCCACCGGCTCCATCCACCCTCAGATCTGTGCTGACACCTCCACCGGCTCCATGCAACCTCAGATCTGTGCTGACACCTCCAGCGGCTCCATCCACCCTCAGGTCTACGCAGACACCTCCACCGGCTCCATCCACCCTCAGATCTGTGCTGACACCTCCACCGGCTCCATCCACCCTCAGGTCTTCTCCTCCATTGCCTCCATCTACTAGGCCTACACTTCCACCACCTCTGGGTAACCTTAGATGGCCCGATGTTTCAACCCATCACCACGTCACCACGTCACCAGAAACCCCTCGAAGACAAATCAGGGACAACATGTTTGTTCGCATCTTAACACTCCTTGAGGAGATGAAAGAGACACAAAAAATCCAAGGTAGGATGCTACAAACACTTCTACAACAGCGTGGCAACACTGGCACCACCGTCTCTTCTACCCCAGAGGGTTTCCCCCTAAAGACAGTTGGTGATGTGGAAATCATGGAAGAGAAACTTGCAAACCCAAACTTCATGTCTGAAATGGTATGTATGTTAAGTCTAGGGTAGTGCAACTCAATTCAATTTTATTGGGGGGATAGCAGTGCATTTTATCTGAAACATCCCAAGTGTGCTTACACCATGCTTCTGGCAGTTCTTTAATGTTGAGTGGTCTACTCTAGTAAGCAATATAGATACATTTGCTTTGTATTGCCTTTGTTCCCCCTCAGGTTGCAGCTGTGACTGACATAGGGGGGGGGACTGTCGACGAAGCCACAAGAAGGATGATGACCTTCCTCCTAGACCATGGCTTATCCAGGCAGTACAACTTTGTGGGCCGAAACGGGAAGAGAGAGTTCAAGACCTTAAAACTCTACGAAGTAATATATGGTAGGTGTGCATGTGGATAATGTTTTAAGATATACCGATACTAGAAAGGTGTCACAATACCCTAACGTTATAAACATGTTGATTTTAAATATTGTGTATGGAGTGTTGTCTTGGCTGAGCAGTGTGTTCACACAGTGTTTCCCCTACGTTGATTTGCAAGTGGCGCACCGCCACAGTTAAATTTCTGCCGCCACGCCACGGTATCAATGTTGATTGTCGGAGAATAGCGCGGATACGCGGTTCACAGGTAGAGCACAAACCCAGCCCCCCGTCTCTATTTACATGCCGGGATTCTTGCCTGCGTGCCACACACACGCAGCCGAGATGTGTGTGTGCGCGTTAACGTTACCGCACACACAAAACACGCGCAGCACCTGATTGGGAATGATACCGAGGATTACCAACGGCCGCTGGGGGGGCAGATGAACTCGCGACTTTTAACCTTCATGGGTAAAAAGTCAATACTTATCAATGCACTCACCTGTATAGACCGACGTAAACATGTAGAAAGAGATATTTTAATCTGCTCTGTCTGCTCTCGTCCACCACGCTGTTTTAGGCAAACACAGCTCTACTCTGCTCATTTTTACCAACAAGCTCAAACAAATAAAGCTGTCGGTTGTAGTCTTAGCTTAGTGGGAATCTAGAAATTTGGACAAATTCTTATAAACTTAACTGCTGGCTGAACGAACCGTCCTCTCTCCTGGAGCAGTAAAGCTATGGATGTATTATAAGACCAAAACAGATACATGTGGCTACTTAATATGCATGTAAATGACGCAATCTTTACCGTCGCGTTCTTCATTCTTGATGATGATGCTGGTTGTATTATTTTGCAACAGCATCATTTCATTGCAGATGGGGCATACAGTATGAATGGTAGCCTGCTGATCAGTCCATTCATCATTAAAGGCTTTTCCACTCAACTTTCCCTTCAGCCTCTTTGACTGTGACATGTTTACCTGACAACAGCCTTTCTTTCTGCAGCATTTTCCTGCATACTACAACCATGTTTCCTTAATCACAGACTTTAACAACCACTCAGTGAACTGCCTCCTAGTCTGAGATCTTTTTCTAGTTAAAGAGTCAGTTATCATTATGGAGTCCATGGTTTTGAGGAGTTTGCTCACACTAATGTACTGTAAAAAAACAACATTAATTCAGTAAGAAAGTGAACATTTTGAACGATAATAGGCATATTAGGTATACATTAATTTTATTTTCTTTATTTGAAAGTCCGGCCTAGGAGTGTCGGGGGGGGGGGGGGGGGAGAGGGGGGGGTTGACATACCTGCCACCACGGCTAAGAAAAATCCTAGGGGAAACACTGTCACACATGTCTCTCAGTTGCCTAACTTGTGTGTTCAAGAGTATGTGTGTAGTTCTAATATTAATCTTAACATAGTTGCCTTTACAGTCCTGGCTGAGAGTTGTGTTGGCACATGTGAAGTAAGTAACAGTTATATTTGTTTCTTGCAGGAGGCTTAAAGAAAAACGCCATGACCAGCCAAATCACCCGTAAGGATGCCGAGAAGGCGGTCTCCAAGTGGCTCATTGGTGCTAGGGACCGGGGGGGTAATAGACAGGCCCGACAGGCAACCCCTCAACAAGGACTTCAGGCTTCAGGCTCATTTGAGGTGGAAAGTAGGGCTGCACGATATGAGGAACATATGTAATTGTGATTATTTTGACTGATATTGTGATTGCAATATGAGTCACGATATTGGAGGGAATAACAATTTTCATTATTCTCATTTTGATTGAAAATTATTAACATTGAAAGAAATTCAAGTGATTATTGTGTGATTTTTGCAAAGATCTGTACCAGACAAAGATTTTTTTCTTTAGTCTGTAGGAGAGGATTTGTAGGCCGTGGACATCTCTGCAGCACCACAATACTTGTGTTCTCATATTATGCTTATTTTCAGGTTCAGAATTGTATTTAGAGGTTGTACCAGAATATGTTTATGTGGTTTAATTTTCAGAAAACACCATATTTTTGTTGTACTGTACATTAGTGCAGCTCCTCTTTTCACCCTGTGTGTTGAGCTCTCTGTTTTAGCTACAGAGTCAGGCATCACACTTCTGTTCCATCTTTGTTGGGAGTAGCACCTGCACATTAAGTACTGCTAGCTAGTTAGTTGCAGAGTATGACAGTCCCTCCAGAAAAACGCGGAGTTTTTTTGTGATTGTTGCGGGCAAAAATCCTTGATTATGCGGCACGTTTTCTTAAAAAATGCGATGGAATATGCGAGATATTTATGCCATTTTATGCGACGAAAATGCGGGAACTTGCAAAAATTGCGGGAACTTGCAAAAATTGCGGGAACATGCAAAAACTGCGGTTTGATGAAAAAGAGAAAACAAAGTGATTCCCCAACACCGTGTTCTCAGTAGGTGAAATTACGTCACTTCATAACGTTCCCATGGCAACAGGGGAAAATGGCTGCTGTTGTGTGAAGTAAACGCAACATTTTTTAACTTTCTGCTGAGATATATGTGACTTTTTTGCAACGAAAATGCAGGGATTATGAAATCATGCAAGCCCCGCATATTTTGCGCGGAAATCGGCAATTTATGCGGCGAAAGTGCGGCTTATTTGAAAAAATGCAGCCCCCGCATAAATATGCAGACTTTGGCTGATTATGCATTGAATTCTGCGATCGCATAATCGCGTTTTTCTGGAGAGACTGGTATGAGGGCGTGCCATGCGTGCATTGTAACGTGTTACAAAATGACGCACATTCGTTGCGGAAGTAAAGGTTGAAAAGGATGTTTTCTTAATTTTCCTTAAATAAAAATGTAATTAATTGTATTACTGGTCTCTTTGTTATTGTAGCTTGTTTAACCCAAGATGTTCGGGTCTGTGGGACCCGTTTTCAGTGTTTGCTAAAAGAGAAATTATGGCATTTATTAGTTCTTCTCAAACTCAAACTCATTGGCCTTGACTTTCTTATTTTCAATGACTGCACAAAATATGAAAACCTTACAAGGGTTAAAGAACTGTATGGTGTGACTGTAAAATAAGTCCCAAAAATGTATTTGTAAACCCATAATAATGGTTATTTCACTTATGGGTAGACTAGCAGGGACCCATAATCAGCCCATATGGGCCCAGCTAATGTGGGCCCCAGATGGGAGAAACCTGGGTTGCCCATGTGGGTTTTAACTAGGTCCCATGTGAAGCCCACCTTCAGCCCATCTGGGCTTGCCTACATGGGGCCCCAGATGGGAGAAACCTGGGTTGCCCATGTGGGTTTTAGCTAGGGCCCATGTGAAGCCCACCTTCAGCCCATCTGGGCTTGCCCACATGGGGCCACCATGGAACCCCCGGCCAAAACTGACTGGGCCCCATCTGGGCAGCCCAGATGGGGCCCACTCACCAGCCCATATCCAACCCATATGGGCCCCACATGGGTGTGTTGATAGGGTATATTATAAATAAATACATGATACTAAAATCTAAAGATCTTGTACATACTGCCGGTTTTGATGTGCTCCAAAGTCTGTCCTCTGAGTGACTCCACTTCTTGCACTTGCTTCAGAAGGTACTTGATGTGCTGAGACATCTCCTTTACCAGGATGCTCTGCTCCTCCTCCAAGCGTTTCAGTAGCAATATCAGGTCGAAGATATATCTCTTCAACCTAAAGGTGTTGCCTTTGGTTGGGGAAAGGAATGGAATAGTGGAAAAGGAATGTTCATAATGGACTAGGTGCACAACAATGGAATTAGAATTTCCGGGTTATCTGCGGTGAGCTGAACTACTTCCGGTCACTAGCTGACGATAGCGCCCTCTAGCTTCCTTGACAACCGGACGGTCTGTCAAGGAAGCGTACTGTAAACAAACATGAGTTTTTTGGGTAATAAAGCCGGTAAGCGTTTAAAACTTCAACACCAACAAAAGAAGACGTCTCTTCACTGCTGGTACCGCTGTGTACAAATTCATCGCGGTATAATGCTATCCTGAGTTTTCATCGTTTCCCTGTGGATGAAGAGGTGAAGTCTGTGTGGACAGCAAAGATTCGGCGTGAAAACTTCTCCCCGACTGACGGTACTCGTGTGTGTAGTGTTCATTTTCTGCCTGGAGATTTTGTGGGACCGAGACATTTAAAGAAGGGCGCAGTCCCATGTCTGTTCGCCTGGAACAATTTTTCTCTTCCGGCACCCAGGCTCAATGTCTGGCAACGTCACCCGAGACCTCCGACCCCAGAGTTACTGCCGGCGGACATGTCTGAAGAAGAGGACAGCGTTCAGCCTATGGAAGTCCCCGTTACCGACCACGACTACTGTGTCACTCCCAACACCTCCGTGGTAGTTTATGAGCTGACGAGGGAAAACGAGAAACTCAGGGGGAAGGTTGAGCAGCTCCAACATCAGCTAGAGTCTCTGCAGCTGCGGTCTACTTTTGGAATCCAACGCATCGCCGGATCCGATGAGGATATTCGCTTTTATACAAGGTTTGTTATACTATTTATTATACTGATTGTGTGTGTGTGTGTGTGTGTGTGTTCAGTTGCGTTGGACCAAGTTTTCTCTCCACAGATCTGTTAATGTTAATTTCTGTTTATTATCATTGTTTATTACAACCCAAATGTGTTAAGGTCTTGTTATTTCATTTTATTTCAGATTTGCATCGTACAAATCTTTCCTGGCCTTTTGGAAACAAGTGGAACCGGCTGCAAACACAAAATTTGTCAGAATCTCCTCTGCCAATGCTTCCTCAGGTATCCCACACCGAGCTACAAAACTGCTACTCATCGATGAATTGCTGCTATTTCTGATGCATCTTTCTGTGGGCCTGCCTCTGAGGGATCTGGCCAATCGTTTTTCGATTCACCGGACCACCGTCAGCAGGATTGTAACATCATGGACTCACTTTTTGTATCAACTGCTGGGTTCCATTCGCCTGTGGATACCACCAGAGGATGTAAAAGCACACCTCCCACCAGAATTTGCTGCATTTCCTGACACACAAGTGATTCTGGACTGCACAGAGATATTTTGTCAGACCCCCTCCTCTCTCCTTCTGCATAGCGAGGTTTATTCTTCATATAAATCTCATACTACCTTCAAAGCTATGATTGGCATCGCACCCCATGGTCCCATCACCTGTTTCCCCGCTGTATGCAGGCTCAATGAGTGACAGGGACATTTTTAAGTTGTCTGGTATAACCAAATGCCTCACACCAGAAATGGCCATTATGGTGGACAAAGGCTTTCTAGTGGACAACCTTGTCGCTGGAAAGGTTTACCGACCTGCCTTCCTGGTAAAGAACACCCAGATGGCCAAAGAGGATGTCCAGCACACTCAGTCCATTGCCCGCCTCAGAGTCCACGTTGAGAGGTGCATCAGGAGGGTCAAGGAGAACAAATTGTTTGAAAAGGTCATACCTCTGTCCATCTCTGGGTCTATTGACCAGCTGTTTTCAGTTGCTTGCCTCTTGGTAAATTACCAATATGGGCCCCTTGTCAAGGCATGGGCAACCCAACAGTGCTAAGTCTGTTTGGACCTTTATCTCCATGGAAAGAGAAGACATCCAATGTGTAGATAACAAACGTGTAAAACTTCTTATAGCAAATATTGATTAGTGTAAAGTCATTTAAAGCCCCACTGTGTAACATTTGTAATTGTTTATTAGCAAAATCTGTATTGCCCTTCACAAACTTGTCCTTTTTAATGAATATTGACCACCACCATCAATTTCAAGTATTCCTATTGGCTTGAAAAAACATTGGACCTGCTTTGGATGCACACACCAAATCCCAATTAGTTAATTATTCTCCGGACCGCTGTAGTCTTTTTTTTTCCCTTTCTCCTTTCTGTCGGGTGGCGCACGTGCCCGCTTGTGGTGTGAAGATTGCGTCCGCGCCACTCTCTGACATGCACTCCAACAAGACGGCCTTTTGTACACTTTCGCTTTTTGTAGCTTGACGGCTATCGTAGCTGCAATACGTACTTTCAACTGCGTGGCGAGAAATAGTTGATTGCGGTATATGATCTCAATGCTAGATGGGATTAATTCTTACACACTGGGGCTTTAAATTATTGAAGGTGTAAAGATGAAACGTTTATAATTTCTGTATTGATGTTTGATCCTAGTGTTTTTACACTGAGTGACAGTGTGTGTTATCTCAGTGAGGGTTGTTCATAGTCGTTGGCTGCACTGAGCCTGTTCTGAGACATGTGTGAAGAGTTGTGTTGCTGTGAATGAGTTTTGCAGGAGATGTGAACTGTTAGCTCAGGTGACTGTTGGTTATGCAGACTGTAGTTAGAGTTTTGCTTCAGCTGTGTCCACTGAAAAAACTAATTGTACTGTTTTGTAACCTGTGATATACTGTACCTTTCAGTAAATGATCAGAAGTTTCCTTGATGTTTACCTTGAATTTTATTGCCTCTTTTACAGTGGCTGGGTCACAAATACATCAGACAAATGTCTGATGTATTTGTAAAAAAAATAGTTGCATTTGTAAATGAGCGAAACACCCAACAGTAACAAAAGGCACCTTGTATAGGTTTGTAATAACTGTATACAGTACTTAAACAAAAGGCACCTTGTATAGGTTTGTAATAACTACAGTACATAAACAAAGGGCACCTTGTATAGGTTTGTAATAACTACAGTACATAAACAAAAGGCACCTTGTATAGGTTTGTAATAACTGTATACAGTACATAAACAAAGGGCACCTTGTATAGGTTTGTAATAACTATATACAGTACAAACATGAAACTATTTACAGACACGTGCATGTGTACATTGTAATGAGAACTATGCAATTACATTTTACACAAACACCTATCTAGGGAGAATGGGGTGATTCAAGTTTTCATGGAACATGATAAGTAAAAGTAGAAAAAGAAAAAATCCCCCTTCTCCCTGATGACTGCAGCCACCTCTGGGTCCTTGTAGATCCTTTGAATGATCATGTCCTCCTCTGCAAAAACAACAAAGTCACACCAGTCCATACCTGTTAGCAGGAGTTGCCCTTGGACCTGCCAGTAGTAGCTGTGTTGCTTTTTCAACTTCATGGAGTCATTGTGGAGCTTCAGGTATTTGCAGTCAACATAACTCTTGACATTGGGGCATTTTACCTCCAACAGGCCAAAGGGTGGGTTGTCTGTGGGGTCAAAAACAACACCATCGGGAGAAGATCCTAACCAGGGGGCATCAGGGTGTATGACAAAGCCACAAGGCCAGTAGCTGTTGTTCTTGACTTTACAGTACTCTTGAATGGCCTGTGGCTCTAATGCAAGACCTCTTTTCGTGGCCGATGTTTGGGCCACACCCCTGAGCAGTCTTTCAGCGAGATGTTCTGCTGATGTCTGACCACGAACGTGACAAACCTCCCTAAAGTGAGAAGATGTTAATCTCATCTTTCTGACCTGATGCCACTCCACAGACATACTCTGGTCCCTTGTTGCCACTTCTATTGCCCTTGCCATTTCCAAGTTGGTCTGTAGAGATTGCAGATGGAGTTGCTGGTGGAGACTGCAGACAAACTGGCAACAAGTAGGCTTCAATCTGTAGCCATCCAAGGGCAGAGGTGGGGGTGTAGGAGCTCCAGTGTGGAGTAACATGACGCGGCTGACTGGCACTGGCTGCTGGTAAGAGATCAGGCTGCCCTCCTGAACTTTGCCCAAAGCTGACTCAACCAGCGGGACATCAGCACTGATGGACATGGTGGTAATAAGGGGTGCTATGTCAGGTGAAAAGCCTTCATATGCTTCTGTCACTTTCAAAACATCAGGATCAGGCATATCCCCCCGCATCGCCTTGTAGAGAGTGCTCCTATGTAGAATTTTATATCACAATTCAAATTAGTAAACATGTACCTATACCACATTTTCATGATTATTTTTTTAAGTAACAAGACATAACCTACCTGACACCACTCGCAACTGTCCTTTGTTTGGGCTTGGCAGACATAACAACCATATCACTGACCCGGCCTGGTTTCACACCCTATCAATCAATAATAAAAGTAAAAAGAAATGGCATCTCAGAGGTGGTTAAATGTAACGTGTGAAAAATGTCTTTTATGCAGAGATAAACTACACCGGGCACATGTGGCTAATGATAATAATAATGCTCTGAAAATGACCATAGTCCTTGGCTTGTGCCAGCGTTGCTCTGTCTCAGTGCAGCTAAGGACTGGGGGTACTGCAAGAAGGCGGAGCTGAGAGAAGGTCGCCGTCTGAAAAAGGAGAGCCACGGCATGGTTGCAAAGTGCCTTGCCAGCAGCACATGAGCACACCGTCTCATACAGCTGCACGGGGTTCGAGTCTTCGAGGACAATCTAGGAAGAAAACAGAATAAAAAGTTACTTCTCACACATAACTAACATAACTATCTTAGCCAGTGCAGTATAATGTGATGTGAACTATATCCTACTCTTAAGTTGTGAGGTCTCTCCTTTTTCCTCAGGGACCTGTGGCACATAGCTCGCACACCGGCTCTCCCTGTGCCTGACACTTTGTTTGACACTGAGTTGGGGATAACATCACATTGATTGTCATTTAAGCGACACATCAAGATCGTTTAGGAATAATTACGTGTCAATCATTTAAACGTGATATGGCAATTTTTAACAGAATAGCCCCGTTTACATGACACCTTTTCATTTTTGACCCAATTATGATGGGGTCCGATCAAACATCCATTTCTTACCGATTGATAGAGGTAGCTAGTGTGTGTATGTACAAATCTTTTTGATATGCTATTCCAATCAAGCAGGAAATTAGTTACTATTAGTTAGGATCTTGTGAACGGATTGACTTTCAATCGGACTAAAAGAAGTTTAAATGTAAACGAAAGTCACAGGATAAAACTATCCACTATTATGTGAGATATGGCCAACCCCTAGAGGAAAATCTTTATTTCCCATAGATGATTTAGTTAGCTAGTTAGCCTAGAGATCTAGATGCACCCTCGAGCTACAGTTAGCCCGCCCTAGTTCTAGTCAGCTAGCTAGCTAGCTAACTCACCGTGAAGATATGACAGTAAAAAAACGTACCTTCATAGTTGTCAATGAACTGTGATATGTACATCTTGAAGCCCTTCTCTCTCTTACTCCTGGGAGCAGATGAAAAGTTGTTCGTAATCCGGTGCAAGTCACTTATTGTAAATTTGGGTAGCTCTTGCAGGCTTCTTGAATAAAACAACGCCATCTTCAGGTCAGGAATGAGGCGAACGGAAGTGGGACGGCTTACCGGAAGCAACTAGCGATAACAGAATTATGTTATTTCTGAGAAATCTTTTTAGTGACAGCGTTGGTTCAGTAGAATATAAACAATTAAAAATATGAATAATATAATATATAACACAATATATATAATTTATAATATGACAATAATATAATTTGGATGGAGAGCTTGTGAAATTGTGATGGTCAAGCATTTTATTTGTGATTACTACAGCAGAATAACATGGTGTTGATGTCACCATTCAATATGTATGCTCTGTGATAAATATTTCCATATTTTGGTAATCATGATATTTTTTATTTCAATGTGTCATCCCATTCCTGTGTTGTTGCATGACAATTAACAAAAAGGACAATGGTAAATATGGAAATGTGGTTGGAACCATCACTACATGTGAAGATCGAAAAGGGAATAAAATTTGTAAAATGTAGAGTGATGCCTTAGGCTTATACAATTGAAATCAATTAAAAGAACAACAAGCTAAACTAGCAATTCATACATATCTTACCATCTTCATGTCTCTCCCGTGGTAGGATGTATCCCTCTGTCAGACTGCAAGCCAACTCCTCATCAATCGGATCTCCGTCCACTACAGTGTTGTATTGCAAGACCTTTTCGCGAAGCTTCTTCTTTAACTCTGTCATTTTCTTTCTCTTTCTTTGTCTTGCCTGGTTGCTATCTGCAAATTGAAACGAAAAGAAAACTCATAATCCCAAGATTATATTGTTTTTTTGAAGAGTTATTAATTTCAATAACTTGATTTGACAACAAACCATGCCGACGATACAGATCTTTCTTCTTGCGCAAAAGGGTTACAGTGATGTTCTCAATGTCAGCCCTTAGCTCTTCAGTACAACCTGGAGTGTACACTCTCTCTAAATAGGTGAAACAAAACAATTGGACAAGAGACAATTAGTGACATTTTCAAAATATAGCCACCTTTTGTTATTTGTATAAAGGTACAGTCATTAACAGATGTGTGTGTGTACATATACATATATATATATATATATATATATACACACACACACACACTGTGTATAAATAGTGTACTTTACATGTTTTACCTGTAACCGCCCATTGTCTGACATCACACACCCACTTCTGTATTGTCTCCTGATCAAGGTTGTGCTCCGTCTTGATGTTGCTAAGGCTGGCAGCTTCCACCTTTGCCCTTTCTGTGATCTTTTAAAAAGAAAAAAATGTCAAAAAATAATCTCTACGTACCACCACAATGCAAAAAACACCAATTTTATTCAAGCTCTTGGTACAAGACATTCATTAGAACAGGTTTAACATTAACACATTAAATATCTGTGTATACTACCAATGAGACTTGTAAATAGGAGAAAAGTGTCTGTACAACAATGAGGTTACAATCTTAGAAGATAACTGACCAATACTAAGCACTAACCTCACTTAGGATCTCAATTATAATTTACCCTTACTTTGACATATCTGTGGGCTAACACTTGATGAAGGTTGTCTCTCTTTCTTCTGTTCCAACCCATGGCCTGTCGCGTTAGCATGTTCACTCTTCCTAATGAAAACAATAATGCACCCACAAGATTTCACATCCAAAAGGCAATAAGAGAAATCCAACAGACATGCCTAAACCATATCACTAAAAGTTAGTTGAACTGGTAATTGCCTTTAAGTAATGCAATGATAACTTTTGTAAGAACAGAACAGAGACACTTTGTTTTTTAACTCCCTGTAAAAACACAATGAAGTATTTATTATTATTTATTTAGGCTATGACAGCATGAAGTGTACGTGTAACACTAACCAGCCTTTGTCATGTTATTTGTGACAAGTGCTGCCCTGGAGAGAAAGCTGTTCACCTATAAAGAAAAAAATACAGTTAAATTCTGGTCTCCATTACATAAAAATATTACCTACACACCATAGATCTTGTGGTTTAACAGAAAACATGTACTGTATTATCCTAGGAATTCGGGACCCCTTACGCATGCATGCATTTTGAATTGCTGAAAACAACTGAACTGCCCATTTTTTTATTTTAACTCATATATAAAGGATGTACTTCATCCCTCACACCAGGCCTGTTACTCAAATGACAAATAAGTACCTTTTGGTGTTATGGTTTCTATTAAAACTTTGTAGCCACAGTTAAAATACTGACAATAATACCACACCTGCTCCACTTCCTCTCCTACTGTGTTTCCTGCTCCATCCTGGCTTCTGCCACCCCATCTCACCTGCAACACAGAGTGAGAAGCGTTATGTAGACGTACTTCAGAGATTTTGATATAACAACATAAAATCAGGCATAACATGCACAAATGTAAAAATAATCCTTTGCATTGAAGTTTGCTTGAATGTTATATCTACATTAATGCATACAATTATCTCCAAAACATCTCATGACACAAGCTTTTTATTTTGCGGGGAAAAACAAAATCCCTGTCCTACAAATTTGATGAAGCAGCTGAAAAGCAGTTGGTGAAAGATAACATACAGCACGTTCTATTATCCGACCCATTATTTCCCTATAGCTACAGCCATACCAGACTTAAAGTTATTGCATGTACCTCGCATTTTGCTGTATGGGCTTTGGCATGCATGACGCTCAGGAATGGCCTCATTTCTGTCAATGGCAGAAGCTCTGGTAAACCCTCTGCTACTTTGTTAAGGTAGGGCCAGTACCTAAAAAGCAGGAGCAGCATCACGTGAGTGTAACAAAGATGCATTTTTAATTGAAATCTAAAATGACTAAAATCACTGTAAAGCTGAGAAACATGACAATGAGGATTACCTGCATGTAACATCCATACAGAAGAAGGTAACATTTGCCTTCTTTGACATCTCTTTTTGAAGAAACATCGGGTAAGCAAATATTTCTCCACGGTAATGGTTCAGTCCTCGTAAGAGAAACCCATGTCTGATGAATCAGAAGAAAATCTAGTGGTTAGACTCCCTATCAGACTCAAAAATCATACTCATAAACACATACACACATACATACCTGCAAACTGCAACTTGAATGCCCTCCTCATCTATCTGAGCACCAGACGTTTTAGACATCTCTCTGCCAGCGGTGAACTTGGCAGTACCGCAAACAGCACTGTCATTTGCCTATAAGTTACATAAAAACACAAAACTAAAACATCTGTATAAACAACTATTATAAAAAAAAAATCAAATGTTCGTACACTTCTCATGTTGCCTCTGACAAGGTCAACAAAGGTAGCAACTTCCTCGTCCTTGGCCAGGAACAAGCCCTCAAATATGGGTGGCTCCTCAGTCCTGTCCATGATAAGATAACACGCGTAAGTTATCAAAGTACTACACTCACTATTTGTTCAAATGTAAGTTATGATCACTCAAAGACAACCCAAAGAGCTACTATATGTGTTAGACAAGACTAAAATAAACTTCTGAAAAATACCTATACCTACCCTTTTGACTTGCTGAAGCGGTAATGTTTTCGGTTTCCATCAGAGCAGACAGCCAACATGTCTGGAGAACATGCTGGGCACTCAAAATGATGGACCTGGCACATATCCTCTTCTTTGTATTGACAGAAGGTAAACTCAAAAAAGCTTCGCTGAAATGTATCAGCACAGATACTACCTCTCTGTATATTAAGAAATGATTGGTTAGGATTTTTTTTTTAAGCAATGCCCACAATTACATATTAGTTATACAGTAATATAATTTTGTTTGTTATATGTTTCAGTGATATTCAGGCAGATTTACCCTTCCAGCTTGAACAGATCTGTGCTCCAACATTTTCAGGAAGGCCTGCCTGGACATGGCTGGTGCCGTCACCTTCATGTGTTCAAACGAGGTGAAGACATCAAACTTGTACAGGGTCTGGCAGCTGGTGCTAGCTGGCCAGTACCGATAAACAAGCAGGTCCTTCACCTCGGGAGTCCATTCTGCAGAGCATGATGAACAGGATTTCCGAGGCAAGCAGACATCGTATCGTCCTGTGAACAAGTGAATATACTGTAGTAAAGACTAAAATAATTTCAGTACTCAAATTGCAACAGATTGCCTTCTATACAGAGACACATATATATGATATATTAGCTATTTGACATGGAATTTGGGCAACACTTTGCACACAGTGGTAAAGTTCTAGTACAATAAAACTTGCACAAGAAGGAGGGCTTTCAGAACAACATGCCATTGATGGTGATCACAGAAATATGCTTCCCTGGAGTGATTGTGAAGTCATGAGTGCATTCACAAATTGACCTTGGTTCAGGAACAGGCAGTTGACATACTGCAAAACAGAAAGAAGTTATGAAGGGTATATTTGCAGCTTCTACTCAGTCCCTTAAATGCATTTCCCAAAACGCTAACCACATTTTCAAAATAGTGCTTTAAAACACAACAATTAATCCAAACTGGCCACACCACTATTCCAACTGTAATTGTCACAGTGTCGAAACAAGTAAATGCTTAAGCACATTTATTAATACGCAATTGACTTTACTGGTCAAAGATATGCTGGCCAGAACTGTCAAAAAATCTTTTGAACTTTTGTTATTCAGCTATTAAATTTCACATTTGCACTTTAGAGTTTTGAGAATAATCTTAGAATGAGATTAGCATTTTAGAAAAAAATGTCTAAGTCATTTAGAAACACTGTTAAATATAAACGTGTCAATCTACAACAGCATTTGGGGAATTACACTATAAGTATGAGACAATTTGATATAATAATAATGTTAACATACTTTGTTCACAAAACTGAGGCTGGCCATTTTCATCCACCACCACAGCAGTTGTAGGGGGAATGGGCTCAAGAAATCCATGGAACACAGCCTCTCTGTCATGGAAGACATTTCTCTTGTGGGCCTCCATGTCACAGGTAGCACAGAGGAACTCCATGTCCAGTGGTACACAGTCCAGGCACCTAATCACAGCTTCTACAGCACAGCATCTATGACAATTTTGGATACATACTCTCTGGGATGAGAGCTTTGCATCAAAAAGCATAGGCCTAGCAGTTTTCATTCTCACATCTGTGAGAAGCTGCCTTCATTCCCATCAGAAACCATTCTGTCTGTTCCCTCTGGAACCTGGACTGCAGTTATGGTGTCCCTTAACTCTTGGAGTCTTGTTTCTAAAAAAACAAAAATATACATGCACTTGTCCTTAAAAGGTCTATATTCATGATTATGATTACACACAAACACATATCAGTTATACTGTGAGTCTGTAATGGAACCGACAAAACATAATGCTTGATCATGATTAAATAAATGGTGGGAATTGGAAAAAACTGTAGTGTAGTGTTACTACTGTAACACTCAGTATCCTCACCAAGACTTGCCAACTCTTGATCTTCTATCTGAAGGTCTTCCTCATGCACAGGATCCCTTCTTCTGGATTGAGAAGCAGCTGCAGAGACAGTCATTTTGCTTAACCCTTTGATCAAGTTAACATGAAACCAATTCATTTCAAAATGAAAATATTCCATAAGGACTGGAGGCAGGGAAACTAAGCAAAAAATATTCAAACACAACACAAGTAAGGATTATCAGTCACATGCTCTTAAACTATCTTATATATTAGTGAGAAATGTTTTCACAAACGTTGCAACACCATTTTGTCAAAGTGGTATCTGACTCTCATTTTCTAATACGTGTAACCACCAAAACACTATTTAATGAGTTATCTTTATTCTTAGATACAGTAATCATGTTTTAGTAAAGAACAAACCTGATCCAGGGCAGTCTGTTTCCCGACGTTTCTCACGCCTGCTTGTGACCACTGGATTAGTGAGGGATCTCTTCCTGCTTTTTCTCGTTTTTCTTTGAGGAAAGGCAGGGTTTTTTATGGCCATGGCAACCTATATATTTGCAGAGCACTTATATCAGCATCACTTATAATTGAGCATTATTCAGTAGTTGCATAAAAGGGATTGCATAAAACTAACCCTTTTCATCACATCTATAAACAGTAATATCAATTAGTATTTTCAGGCGTAGGTATTTTCTTATCATGACAAGCCTTACCCTGGCATCATGGAAATAAGCATCACTAATTAATGCTGCCATGTTGATCCTGGCATCATTGGGATCATCAAAGACCCTCACGTCAGAATTGAGGGACATCACATACAAATACAAACAATACAGACACAATATACAAAAAACACAAAATGAAGAGAGAGAGAGTGATTGAAAGAGATGAGTGAGAAAGAGAGAGAGAGAGAGAGAGAGTGATTGAAAGAGACGAGTGAGAAAGTGAGAGAGAGAGAGAGAGAGAGAGAGTGATTGAAAGAGATGAGTGAGAAAGAGAGAAAGAGAGAGAGTGATTGAAAGAGATGAGTGAGAAAGAGAGAGAGAGAGAGAGAGTGATTGAAAGAGACGAGTGAGAAAGAGAGAGAGAGAGAGAGAGAGAGAGTGATTGAAAGAGATGAGTGAGAAAGAGAGAGAGAGAGAGAGAGTGATTGAAAGAGATGAGTGAGAAAGAGAGAGAGAGAGAGAGAGTGATTGAAAGAGACGAGTGAGAAAGAGAGAGAGAGAGAGAGAGAGAGAGTGATTGAAAGAGATGAGTGAGAAAGAGAGAGAGAGAGAGAGAGAGAGAGTGATTGAAAGAGATGAGTGAGAAAGAGAGAGAGAGAGAGAGAGTGATTGAAAGAGACAAGTGAGAAAGAGAGAGAGAGAGAGAGAGAGTGATTGAAAGAGACGAGTGAGAAAGAGAGAAAGAGAGAGAGTGATTGAAAGAGATGAGTGAGAAAGAGAGAGAGAGAGAGAGAGTGATTGAAAGAGACGAGTGAGAAAGAGAGAGAGAGAGAGAGTGATTGAAAGAGACGAGTGAGAGAGAGAGAGAGAGAGAGAGAGTGATTGAGAGAGACGAGTGAGAAAGAGAGAGAGAGAGAGAGAGAGAGTGATTGAGAGAGACGAGTGAGAAAGAGAGAGAGAGAGAGAGAGAGAGAGAGTGATTGAGAGAGAAGAGTGAGAAAGAGAGAGAGAGTGTGGCTCTTAAAAGTGCCGTTGGTTTGATTTGTGTGTGTGTATATGTGTGTGTTGGTGAAATCAAGTGTTGCAATAAAGCTGTAAAACAGGAAAAAGCTAAAGATTATTAGAATAGCCTTTGTAGTAAAAGAGCATTTCTTAATTGTTAGGACAGAGTAATTGTAATTATTAATTGAATATGAATCAATCACAACCACTACGTACGATACAAATCAATCCTGACAGTACAAATGTCAGATTTGTACCACATTCACTTGAAACAAGCAAGTTACATACACAAATCTATTTTATTTAGGCCTACAAATAATGGAAACAGTGGACTTCTTCTATGTCCTGTTGCGTTAAATGTTTCTCATAATATCCACTGCTCTCTCTTCTCATAGTCACAAATAACTAAAGTAACAATTACCCTCAATTATCTCATGATGATTTCAGTGTCTTCTAAAATGGTAAAGTCTTGCAAAGGTATGGCACCATAGTGTTACAGGATATTCTATCTATAATTATTCTATTCTAACTCTAATTATGCATTAATAATATCAGGTATGAACGGTCATTGACATTGAGTCGCACTGCACTGAGCAGTCAAATCCTCTGGAAAGACTCCAGGTCCAGATCCCTGATTGCGTTAATTCCCCTTAGTTACACTTCTGACATTTACGTTCTTTGCACTTTGAATAAAACTTTAACCACTGCAACAGGTTGTTTATTGTTGTCACAACACATGGACAAATACATGAGTTTAAACTGATTTTGGTAGCTGGCAGTGCCACAACCCAACTGTCCCGGCCCGGGGACAGCTGTCTTTTGGCCGGCTAGCTAACTTCTTCGGCGGGTAACGTTAGCCGTGTAGATGATACAACACTACCAAATTCAACCTAATCTCCAGGGATGAAACGCTACACAGATCGGCCTACAACTAAAGAAATAACAGTACAGATTATGCGTGCTTTTTAACAAACAAACACCGATTGGGTTGAGAGAGATACTTACTGTAGTCAGTTGCCAGGTGAAATGAGTGATGATGATGGGTAAGAAGCGTGCGTAACGGTGCGTAACGTGACGTATCGTTGTCGTGGTAACCACTGAAAGTCTTCTGATTCATAAGAATAATTATTAATAGGCCTAATAATATTCGCTGCGGTGACAGAAAATACATTTGAGAATAATAAAATATCGTAGAGGGTTTAATAACGTAAAGGAAACAATCTATTTCAAACAATGTACTGTTATTTAGACAAGAAAGATCGCAACTAACTCACTATAATAAATTATAAAAGGAGGACATTTATTTACCACCGCCCACTGCGTGACGTTGTTGAACCAGGGAATCCGTGTGTCCACCACGGCAAATGAGCCTCATTGACTTTGTATGGGTGTTGTTTACGTGGTACCGACACGCAATTTCAACACATTCCGTGCCGCCACCACGCATATTGGGGTTAAGGGGTCGTGTTCATTTCACGCATTTCTGTGAGATCAGGTTGGGACAAAAATACACACCTAAATTATCATATGTTTTGGGTAATTGTATGTATGTGTGCATGTATGTACTTTAGAATAAGACAACCACACTAAACTAGTTATAAAAAGGTGTCCAAAAGAAAAGATCAGTGATTGTGTAAATAAACTTCTAAAAAGCCTTGGGTCAACAACAATCTTGTAATACTAGTATGTCATAGCCCTGCTGTTCCTGTGTAACAGGACCTGTATTGTGCATAAATTCACTAAGTAACTAAGGCTTATCCCAAATATAATCATAATATTGTCATATCTTACAGGTGAAAGGTCCCACGGGCTCTCGTTTTGAGACTATGGCGATTTGAGCATCCGTAGGCTGCATAAAAGCCTGGCATCTTCCTTGTAAAGCCAGCAATTTCCTGTATCATAATTTAAGATGTTTTTAACAAACCAAACCGATTGGAAATCATGTGCAACTTAAGTTATATTGAAAAGAAAGAGCAATTCTGCCTCTCCCACTGATGTAAAATTGCTGGTAGCAACTAAACTGTAGCTGCTACTAGCTAGCTAGGTCTCACTCAAATCTTCTTCTTGTTATTAGCCAGCTAGGCTAATAACTACAACCACACTCACAGCTTCTTGTTATAGCCAGCTAATATCTACAACCACAAAGATTGTAATTTAGACAAAAGACTAGCTAGCAAGCTAGTTTTTCAATGCAGTGATTCAAATTAAACAACACAATTCCAAATTATGTGATTCAAATTCAGTTTTTCAGTGCAATTATTCATTTAGCAATTCAAATTCAAATATAAATGATTCAAATTCAGTTTCTGGTGGCACATATTTCATCCCATACTAACCTCCCAACCCCTGGACTTTCATTCTTCTATCCACCTACTGTGCAATATTTAATACTATTGTTAATGTTGATAACTGTGCAATTTCACTAATGTGCAATATCTGTATACTGTGCAATATCATGACTCCACACTGCATATCATACTGTATACAAAACCATACTTATCATTTTATTTTTTTATATATGTATATAGCATCTTAGAACTGTGCACCCAACATTTACAAAATAATTATTGAAGCCATTTACTATTTACTTGATTTTTATTGTAGATTTGATATTCATGATTTTACAGCTGAACAGGAATAGGTTTATGAAGAAATCAGTAGTATGAAGTGTGGGGACATTGACATTTCTATAGACAATGTTAAGTCTTACTTTAGACATGTGAACAAAAGGCTGTGTGCAGATCAGCTGGCACAGCCCTTTCAAAGGCTGTTCCAGCTGTCAGTAGACACTGGTGTATTTCCTTGTCTATGGAAAAAATCTCTGATCGTGCCTGTACCCAAAAACAACAAACCTAGGGAACTTAATGACCTGCGTCCTGTTGCCCTAACATCTACAGCAATGAAATGTTTTGAAAAAATAATGAAAACAGCTTTTATGTGAGGTCACACCATCCTTAGACCCAAACCAGTTTGCATATGGTGCGGAGAGAGGGGTTGAAGATGAACTGCTGACTCTGACAAACAACATATATGAGCACCTTGAACAGGCAAAGAGTCTTGTCAAGATTGTGTTCATAGACTTCAGCAGTGCCTTCAACACAATCCAACCCCACCTGATGTTAAAAAAAATGGTACATCTCAGGGTAAACCCAAGATTAGTTTTGTGGATTTTTGACTTTTTGACGAAGAAAACTATATTTATTTTAAATACACTGATGATACAGCATTAGTGGGTTTTTGTAAAGTCCAATACTGCATCCCTAGAGGGTTTTGAGAGGGAGGTGAAGGGTTTTATTAAATGTACAGATAATTTCCTTGTGGTTAATGCGAAGAAAACAAATGAGATGACCATACATTTTAATAAAAAGGGAATTATAGTTCCACCCTCAAATATAAATGGTGTAGTGGTAGAGCGGGTCACAACATATACATATTTGGGTGATGAAATAGACAATAAACTGACATTTAATGAATGTGCACAAAATAAGTCCAAAAGTTGCAGAAGAGGATGTTTTTTCTAAAGAAACTCAATCATTTTAGAATAGACAGCTGTATTCTTCAGATGTTTTACAAAGCTCTCTTTCAGAGTGTATCTTTTGGCCTTATTTGTGCCTTTGGTAACATGTACATTAAGGACCAGAAGAAACTGCAACAAATAGTCAAAACAGCCAGTAAGATCATTGGAGTTGATCAGAGGTCCGTTTCAGGTAGGAGGATTAGTGGAAACTCTGAGTTTGTTAAGCCTGAGATGAGGGAAACTCTGAGGGCCAGATGTACTAACGCTTTTGCGCCCACTTCAGGCGTATTTGTGTCGCAACGTGCGCGTAAAATCATGGCGAGGTATGTACAAACAGGCCGCAATGATGTAAAAGCGCAAACTGCATGTCGTGGGAGCTGAAAAGGGCAAATTGCGTTTTTCGTGTCATGCATATTTATTCATGGGAGGGTCGCGGGGAAAGTGGGAGTTTACCGTAAAGAGATGGGAGGGGAAGCGTAAAGAGCGCTTAAAGGGATACTTCACCGATTTAGCATTCAGCTTTGTATCAGTAGAAACCCGGTAGTATTTCTGAATGACCGTGCGTCCCTCCCTCATATCCCCCTGAGACAGGAGATATCTGCATTGGGGGGTCCGGAAAAAATCTTCCGATGACGTAAAATGACGATTTTTGCGTCATCGGAAGATTTTTTGGCCAGAGCAAAAGACTACAACCAGTAGTAGGACCTACTTCCGCATGTTTTAAACCCGCCCATCACCCGAAGCGAGGCGATCTCGGCCGAAAAAAAACGAAATGTCAGCCATCTTGAATCCTCGCTAAACAGGGCTCTGCTCTATCTTCTCAGCAGCAAACTTTTACAACAATTATGTGCATTCAAACTACTGCACGTGTACCACCGGGATACATCGCTACAGATCGGAGAATATGCAGGAAACGTTATTACAGACGGAATAATCGGCCCACTACAAGAGCTTCGCCTGCCACGGAGACCAGCACGGAGACCGCGGGCTCGCTCCTACCCCGAGCCGGGGTAGGGGACATTCACCTCGGATAGGTGGGAAGCTAACGCTAGCCGGGGGAAAGGCACATCCAGAGCGAGCTAACGCTAGCCGGCCACCTGTCCCATCAATCCTGCTTGCAAGTGTCCGTTCATTTAACAACAAACTGGACTACATCCAACTTCAACGATGTTCCCAACGCGAGTTCAGAGACTGTGTTTTTTGCTCAACAGTGAACCGGACTGTCCAGCTACCAGGCCTGCTAGCCCTCCGACAATCCGAGCTTCTTTTACTGTAGTACTGTACTGTACTCTCTCTCATGGGAGAACTTCTCAGTAGCAAACTTTTACAACAATTATGTGCATTCAAACTACCGCACGTGTACCACCGGGATACATCGGTACAGATCGGAGAATATGCAGGAAACGTTATTAGAGACGGAATAATCGGCCCACTACGAGAGCTTCGCCTGCACGGAGACCAGCACAGGGACCGCGGGCTCGCTCCTACCCCGAGCCGGGGTAGGGGACATTCACCTCGGATAGGTGGGAAGCTAATGCTAGCCGGGGGAAAGGCACATCCAGAGCGAGCTAACGCTAGCCGGCCACCTGTCCCATCAATCCTGATTGAAAGTGTCCGTTGATTTAACAACAAACTGGACTACATCCAACTTCAACGATGCTCCCAACGCGAATTCAGAGACTGTGTTTTTTTTGTTTCGTGGAAACATGGCTGAACAACAGTGAACCGGACTGTCCAGCTACCAGGCCTGCTAGCCTTCCGACGATCCGAGCTAGAGATGCTCTGTATGAAGGTGAGCTGTGTTAACACGGACTGGTGCAGAAATGGGGTGATTTGCATCCAACTAACTGCTAACCGCTGGAGTTTGTGACTGTTACATGGCGACCATTCGACATCCCACGCTAATTCACGGCTGTGTTTATACTCGGTGTTTACAGCCCACCAAGCCTAATGCTAGTATGCGTTAGCTGAACTTTACGGAACCTATAATGTGTGTGTGCACTAAAGCTAGCCTGTTTCGTATGTCGTTATTATATAATGTAGTTTATATATATATTTTAAATGTGTAACGCCACTTGAGCCACGATGAAACGTTTTGTGTATATGGTTGAAATAACAATAAAACACATTGAGTTGAGTCGAATGCCTCACTGTCTGTCTGTCAAGCGGTAGGCGTGGCTTGGGAGTGGACTCAAAGCAGCGAAGCGAAGTGCATTCTGGGATTTGGTGTCTTTCATCCATATGAGCCAAAAACACATTTTCTGGCTTTTCTCGGCCTAGAAGGCACCAATTAAAAAAATGTTTTCACATTTCTGCTACATAAGTGACCCAATTTAAAGATATATTCAGCTTTCCAGCGGTGAAGTATCCCTTTAATTACGTATTCCGCGGTATGTACAAAAACCGCCAGTAATAGCGCGCCTCTATTTTGCGGTGAAAATTCTCCGCCTCTTAAAAGCAGGTGTAAACCTGGAAGCGGGTTTCCTCACATATGCCTCCTGGTGAAATGACAGCAGTAATCCGAGCAAGACGAAGACATCGGCCGAGGAGACGAGCTGAAAGGAGTTTTGCCACAAGGATCACAGATTAAGCAGCCATGCAAGATTACAGTTACTGGAAGAAATCAAAGATGACATCAAATCTCCGACTCAGAGTTCACATTCCAGCAGTTGTTAAACTCCTCGCTACATTACAAATATTGGCATCAGGATAATTTCAAACAGTCATAGCATCAGCAGTGGGAATATCGCAGTCTGCACTCAGCCGTATCATAGCACAAGTGCTTACAGTTTACGGTATAGTGGGCGGAGAAAGGCGCTAATTACGGATGGTAAATATGGCGTAAACTATGGTATCATTGCGTTCGCTATCTGCGGGTGAGCCATGGCGCTGATAAAGCTACGTTCGCAAATGTACGTACATCTGGCCCTGAGTTTTCTGTTTCAGAAAGAGAGGTAACTTAACCTCAGAGTCAGTTACTATGGTAACTGAGCCTATGAACCTAACCTGGTCGGGAGCAGGTTTTCTTCAAGAAACCTCGAGTTTCTCTCAGACTCCTCCCCATGGATGTATGAAGAGAATTAACGCTCCTCCCTCTGACACAGAGCTCTTCATTCATTCATTCAGTCTGGATCAGGATCATTTCAGCAGTTTGTTATATTGGCATGAATAAAAAAACATTGTTGGTTTATTAACTGTTAGGCAGACTTTAAAACATAGGGAGTTAAACATATGTCGGAAGATGATATTGACGCATTTTAATTTCCAGATAACTTCCTATTTGAGCGCTATGGTTTTTCTTCCCAGTCTATCAGTTATGTAAGCTACATAACCTTATCTGTCCTCATATCACTAACGTCACCCATCGTGGACATGCTCTACATCCCAGCACATTCTTGCATTACAGTTGTCTCTACAACCTTGGTGATAATAATAATTTTAATAAAGCGCCGTCAGAAGAGATCGCTCTGAAACGTTGTATAACTGCTATAAATCATCTCATGCTTTGTGTTTGGGCTTAATTAAATCCTGACAGTCTAAGCTTTCAACCGATGTGCTGCATGACCATATATTTTGAAGATTTAATGCGTCAAATTTATAACAAAGTTTAAGCAGCGTCCACTTTGAGCGTGAGTGTCCCGTATACGGGTCAGTGAAAGTAAAGAGTTTAAACATGTGTAGTGTTCCTGGACACAGACCAGTCAGAGAGATTAAAAAGGAGTTCTACAGGATTGCAGGTGAATGATGTAAACCCTTTGAAATGAAAGATTATGAATTATAATTCTGTTAATGATGGTGCTGCAGCCTCAGAATGGGATTAGTAGCCTAGGACTTTTTCGCCCGCAGTATTGCACCTAACTGAAATAGATTTGAAGTAATATTAGCTTATGATTAAATATGATATACATCATATTGGAATATACGCATTTACTCTAGCAGCAATTTTCTCCAGCGCAATTTCTCTCTCTTTGCAGCAGCCGCTGTGTTGCTTTTTTAACTAAATACATGTTCAAACTCGCTGTATGTGCGCATGAGTATTTCCGCCGACCCGTTTGTTTGTGGTTGTTGCCATGGTGAATCATAGTATCATGGCTCCATTCATGCTGTCTTTGGTGCACGCGCGTAACCCTGAGTCAACCTACTCCGAGTTGATTGAACCAACTCGGATCAGCCGTTGTGAAACCGAAAACTCCGAGTTTCCATCTCAGGCTCGATCAACTCAGAGATCAGGCTCAGACTCAGAGTTTGTTGAACCTCCTACCTGAAACGGACCCCTGGTATCTGTAGCTCAACTGTACAATGACCTTAGTTTAAAAAAGACAGAACAAATTCTAAATGACTCAACCCACCCTCTTCATCAGAATTTCTTAAGAAGCAACAGGTCAAGTGCAGACTCCTGCAAAGGAAAATTAGGACCACAAGGTACAGCAAGTCTGTTGTGCCTTCAGCAATTAGATTGCACAACAATAGACTTAAAAATTCTTAGACATTTTAAACTATGAGCATACTGTATATCAGCACTCAACTATTTTATTTACTCATACACGCTTGTCATGTTTCTTCAATGTTCTTACTGCTTTGTCTGTCTTGTCCTTGTTTTTCTTTCTTTTATTTTTTGTATTTATGTTTTTAATGTTATACAGTAGGCTGTATAACAATGAATTGTGTAATGGTGACCACATGAATTCCCTACTTGTGGATCATAAAGTTTACCTTGACCTACTGATTATTTACATGGAGTCTGGTGTAGTTTGGTGATGGTGATTTATCCACCAAATCACATCACAAATAATCAGCATGAGGCCTCGTTTTATTTCATTTATTCTGTTCAGAGAAGTGAAGAGGTCCAGAAATCCCTGCAACTCTGCTGCTACGTCCAGGACCGAGCACAAGCTTCTTTGCATGAGTAAGCATTCATTAGTTTCAGATTTAAAGAAGTTTAAATTTAAATCACTGACATTAATTTACAAGTCAGATGAATAAATCAACTGTTTCCTATTTGACTTGGTGTGTTCCCTGCTGCTCCGTCATTCTTTAGTGTTCGCTGGAAAACATCAATCATCATCATCATCATCATCAGTGTCTTTACTTTCAGTCTGAACAAACCTCAACAGATTTAAAACCACATTCAGTCACAGAAAATACAAACAGTGAATATGAAATGGGAGACAAATATGAAGGATGTAGGACCCAAGTGCAGAGGCCGCAGGCAGAATAGATACAAAATGAAGTAGAAGTCCAAAACAGGGATCACAGGAGTAACAGGAACCAAGAACAGAGACACTCCAAACTGAAATAATGACCTGACAGCAAACAAGGGAAACACAGAGACTAAATACAAGAGGTAACGAGCAAACAAGGGACAGGTGATACAACAGGTGAAACACATCAGGGCAGGGCAGAACAATCAGACAGGCGGGAAAAACACAAGACAGGAAGTAAAACTAGACAAGACAAGGGAGAAAACAGAGAATTCAAAGTAAAACAGGAAACACAACATACACAACCACGACACTTGTGATACATTTGGTGCAAAACTAATTAGTAGCTGTGGAGCTCTGAGTCAACAGAACGGGGAAAGCAGGGTTTCTATCACCAGATGAGGGACGACTCTGTCCAGCTTATTTATGTAGCATGGAAGCTTGGTGGCCATATAATCTATCCTATAAAAGAGCTTACATTTTGTGAAATACAATGTTCTCAGTGCCGCTGCACTCAACGAGGCAGCCCAAACGACGTAACAGGCAACATGCTTTCTGCCCCTCCCACTCCCAAAGAAAAACACTCTACTCGAGTCAGGCATGCTATGCAGAACTAGCTCGTTGTAATATGGCTAGTAACGTTAATGTGACTATTACCAGACCAGAATTAGAAGATCCTCCAATAAACAACAGATCTGGCGTTTGGAGCCACTTTGGTTCCCCTGTAAGTTATGAGGGTGATGGCAAGAGAGCGGTGGATATAAACAACAATGGTATGTCGCATCTGCTACACAAGAATAGGCTACACCAGTGGGAATACTACCAACATGAACTCATTTACACCAACATTACCTCAGTGTGTCAATAACTGGAACTAGACGAAAACAAGAAGAACTATCCCCACAGAATTTAAGCAGCAATTTCCAACTGATTCAAACAGGGCAAAAGACATCACTGTGGCGATTGGTACATTTATAGCCGTGGATATGAGACCCTACTCTGTAGTGGAAAACACAGGCTTTACGAACATGGTTAAAGTAATTGAGCCCCATTACACTATTCCTTCACGGGCCCATTCCAGCCAGACCATAATTCCTTTGTTGTACAAAAAAACAAAAGCCCAAATAGAGAACCAATTGTCTGAAGCACCAGCTGTTGCTCTGACAGCAGATGGCTGGACGTCAAGGGCTTCACAAAGCTACCTGACTGTAACGTGTATATTTTTTATAAGGAGCTGTTTTTGTTTTTTATGCAGCTAAGAAGACACCCCAAAAGATGGGTCAAGTATAGCTCTATCATTGTTCAAAGTAAAAAAGACCATACTTTACGATGTTAGCTTTAATAAATATTTAATACAAATATTTAAGTTTTATAAACTTCAAAAGTACAAAACAAAGTACCTAGTAAATGTCACTTAAATGAACCTACTAAGAGCTACTTAATTCTGAACGTTAGTTTAACTTATAAAATGATGTTAGAGTTGTGTGTGGTTTGTCTTGTCATCTTACAGGTGGAGCAGGGAAGCTGATGAGCTGAGTGGGAGCACCTGGCAGGTCCTTCCAGGCTATTTAACTCCGCCTGCACCGAGTTCAGACCCCCTGCACACCATCATGTTTTTCCTTGTTAAGTTATTGCCTTTGTTAAATAAATGTCACGTTATTATTGTTAAGTTGTTGTGCATCTCTCTTTTTGTTGTGGCCTGAGCCAGTCATAACAAGTTGGGGGCTTGTTTGCCGTGATTAGAACACCAGGGGTCCGTTTCAGGTAGGAGGTTCAACAAACTCTGAGTCTGAGCCTGATCTCTGAGTTTATTGAGCCTGAGATGGAAACTCTGAGTTTTCGGTTTCACAACAGCTGATTCGAGTTGGTTCAATCAACTCGGAGTAGGTTGACTCAGGGTTACGCACCTGCACCAAAGACAGCATGAATGGAGCCATGATACTACGATTCACCATGGCAACAACCACAAACAAACGGGTCGGCGGACATACTCATGCGCACATACAGCGAGTTTGAACATGTATTACGTTAAAAAAGCAACACAGCGGCTGCTGCAAAGAGAAAGAAATTGCGCTGGAGAAAATTGCTGCTAGAGTAAATGCTTATATTCCAATATGATGTATATCATATTTAATCATAAGCTAATATTACTTCAAATCTATTTCAGGTAGGTGCAATACTGCAGGCGAAAAAGTCCTAGGCTACTAATCTCATTCTGAGGCTGCAGCACCATCATTAACAGAATTATAATTCATAATCTTTCATTTCAAAGGGTTTACATCATTCACCTGCAATCTGTGGAACTCCTTTTTAATCTCTCTGACTGGTCTGTGTCCAGGAACACTACACATGTTTAAACTCTTTACTTTCACTGACCCGTATACGGGACACTCACGCTCAAAGTGGACGCTGCTTAAACTTTGGTATAAATTTGACGCATTAAATCTTCAAAATATATGGTCATGCAGCACATCGGTTGAAAGCTTAGACTGTCAGGATTTAATTAAGCCCAAACACAAAGCATGAGATGATTTATAGCAGTTATACAACGTTTCAGAGTGATCTCTTCTGACGGCGCTTTATTAAAATTATTATTATCACCAAGGTTGTAGAGACAACTGTAATGCAACACATAGAATGTGCTGGGATGTACAGCATGTCCACGATGGGTGACGTTAGTGATATGAGGATGATAAGGTCATGTAGCTTACATAACTGATAGACTGGGAAGAAAAACCATAGCGCTCAAATAGGAAGTTATCTGGAAATTAAAATGCGTCAATATCATCCTCCGACATATGTTTAACTCCCTGCCATACAGCGTCTTCATCAACGGGATCGTCGATAAAAGGAAATGCCATGTTTTGAGAAAAAACAATGTTTTAAAGTCTGCCTAACAGTTAATAAACCAACAATGTTTTATTTTATTCATGCCAATAGGGATGGGGCCGATCCGATCCAGTATCGGTATCGGGACCGATACCAGCGAAATTCAGGTATCGGATTTTCCCGATCCAACCTGCGGAGATTTCCGATACCACGAGCCATGTCTGCACTTTAACGTTGTCTGCTGAAATGGCTCCAAAAGTGATTCCTGCCGGCTGGTCTGCTGGTTGGCTGCAAACTGTGGAGTACCTTTCCTGAACGGAGGCGCGGCTCAATGAGACACAGAGTTATGAGACACGCCCCCGCTCAGGAAGTCCATTCCACAGTTTGCAGCCAGCTAGCAGGATAGTAGCATGAGCAGCATTGTGGCTAGCTCGATGCTATCCTGTGTGTCCGCTGTTTGGAAATACTTCACAGTGGAAACACCGCAGAGCAAGACAGCAAAATGCAAAAACAAAACAGGACTTTCACAACCGTCTGTCTGGGTGTTGTCGCTGGCGTGTGGCGTTTCATTTCCCCGTTGTTGCGTCCCCCAGAGACCGCGGATCGTGTCCCGGCGGCCGCTGTTTCAGAGCAGCCGCTGCGCAGCCGTGAAAACAGAGGTGTGTGTGTGTGTGTGTGTGTGTGTGTGTGTGTGTAACTAAGTGTGTGTGTAAGATGTTTACAGTTATTGCACTTTTCTTATATTTCAGATATTTGACATTTTAAAACGTTGATTTGTTGATGCTACAAGAGCCAGTGTGCTTGATTTGCGCTGTTCACACACTGTTTTATTGATAGTGTGTGTGTGTGTGTGTGTGTGTGTGTGTGTGTGTGTGTGTGTGTGTGTGTGTGTGTGTGTGTGTGTGTGTGTGAGAGAGAGATTTTTACACTTGCATGTTTCTTATATTTCAAGACTCAAGTATTTGACATTTTGGGTATGTAATAAATATTGACATGACAATCAATTTGAAACCCTTACAGTTGCATATCTGTTTTCAGAATGAGATTTTTCCTGTTTTTCTGACTTCCTTTTCTGACCTTATACTTAGCTCAAGTTGCCTTTTGGGACATACATGCATACGTACGTCCATATCATACTTGCCCATTGAGAGGAGTTTATTTCAGCATCATATAAAATCAACAATAATGATAATAATAATATTAAAGCAAACACAGCTCTGGTATCAGAATAGTATCGGTATCGGCCGATATCCAAATTCAGGTATCGGGATCGGATCGGAAGTGAAAAAATGTGGATCGGTGCATCCCTACATGCCAATATAACAAACTGCGCTGAAATGCTCCTGATCCAGACTGAATGAATGAATGAGGAAATGAAGAGCTCTGTGTCAGAGGGAGGAGAGTTAATTCTCTTCATACATCCATGGGGAGGAGTCTGAGAGAAACTCGAGGTTTCTTGAAGAAAACCTGCTCCCGACCAGGTTAGGTTCATAGGCTCAGTTACCATAGTAACTGACTCTGAGGTTAAGTTACCTCTCTTTCTGAAACAGAAAACTCAGAGTTTCCCTCATCTCAGGGTTAACAAACTCAGAGTTTCCACTAAACCTCCTACCTGAAACGGACCTCTGGACTTTGTTTGTGGTTTTGTTTAGTTACTCTTAGTTAGTTGCTGCGGAGGAAATTTGGTTTTGTTGAGCGCTTTGTTTGTTTGGCGGCACGTGGCGTTTTGTTTGGAGCGGCTGTGTGTTTGCGCCGTTCGGTGAAGGTAATTCCGGGGATTCCCTACATGTCTGTGATGTACGTAGCCTTATATGGTCTGTTTCTGCGCTCTGGGAGGTGTACTTGGAAGTCTTGAGTTTAGGCACATTTTCAACAGTTTTGTTTATCTTGGTTGTGTGGTTGGTGACGTTGGTTTTTCTTTTCCTTCATGTTCTTGTTGTTTTCGGACTGATTATTCGCTACGGCATTGGGAGGTAAGTGTTAATCCACCTGTGTGCTTTATCTATAGGAGTGGTTCCCCTGGTAGGTTAAGCGGCGTTTCCCCTTTGGGTTTCGTCGGGATGGGGTTTGTAGTGCTGGGGTACGGCGGTTAGAGCTTCCTTTTTCCCTTTCCCTTATAATTGCTCGGGAGCACTTCCGTGGCTCCGGGGGAGTTGCTAGTTTCTGGTCGCTTTTTCCGGTCCAGCGGGCTTTAAGTGCATAAAAACCCACTGCTACGCCTCATGAAGACTAGGGGGGAGTTATCTAGTCAGGTTTTTGGTTAGGTAGTTAACTAGCGGGGTAACTCTGTTTGGAGGTTGTTTATTCCTCTGTTGCGCACTGGTGGGTTTGACACGTTGTGGTCTCTTTGTTGTGCGATTTGTAGTCGGAGATGGAGGAAATTGTGAAGGCGTTTGTAGGGGTGCCTACTGAAAGATTTTTGGATCAGTGTACCAAGGATCAGTTGGTCAAGATTGCGGAGTATTATGATGTTGATGTAGGTGATAAGAGGGTTAAGAGGGCCAATTTGAAGGCTGGTTTGGTTGAGAGGGATGTCTTTGGAACTACAGAGGCTGAGTCGGCCTCCGTGAGTTTAACGGGCTTGACGTTTGAGCAGCAGAAGGAATTACTTACATTACGTCTTAAGTTGGAGATGGAAAAAGATGTTGCAGTTGAGAAAATGCGACAGGGAATTGAAATGGAAAAGGTGGTGTCAGTGGAGAAATTGAGGCAAGAAACGGAGCAGGCAAAACTTGAGTTACAGAAGCTAAAACTGGATTTGGTTGGGGATGGGAAACTCCCTGCTGATGTCCTGTTCACTGATAGTCCAGCTGTTTCGAGTGTGATCACGCAGCCGGTAGATGATCTGAATGATTTGAGGTTGGTTCCTAAGTTTAACGAGAATGAGCTGTGGCCTGGCTGTGGTCTGATTTCACTCGCACTTTGATGTTGCAGTGTGTCTTAAAGGAGAACTCTGGCCAATTTTTACGTTAATCTTGCTAAATATAACTATGTGAGACCTGTCTATAGCAAAAACAATTAGCGCAACAGCAGCTACCTACACGGAGCTGCTGCAGCTAATGCCCACCGCTCCCACTTAGCTAAACGGCAGTTATGGGGGCATAAATTAAATAGTGTCTTTGTGTATCTTAACAGACACAAAATGCAATTAAAATGTCTGTGTAACATGAACAGGGCCCTTACATGACAACACGATGCATTTTCAACATTCACCTACCCTGTTAGCTGCTAGCTAGCTAGCTGTCATCATAATAATCATCATGCAGCAGTCCCGTGTGTATTTGTAGCATATATATGGATATATATGATATATATCCATTTTGTGTGCGATCCATCTGGCGTCAGAGAGTAGTATTCTCTTCTGTGGGGATCGTTGTAATAGTTTCTGACTGGCGGCTGTGCTTCTGCTTCCTGCCCGCCATCCTCACTTGCCGCGGTGACAACAATCGCAAGAGCGCCCGCTGGGCTTGGCTGTCCTCCGGAGGACCGGTGATGCTTTCGCAGCGATTTTTGGTTTATTTCCCCTCAAAAATAGGTAATTGAGCGCTGTAGTGGTTATGAGCATATTATTGACTATGTAACTACATGGAAACGGGCAGAATTATGCCTGTGCCTTGTTCAGTAAAACACTAACAGACGGCTAGCGGCAGTCTCGTGCTGAAGTCCTGTGTGAATTCAGTTGTAGCAAGATAAATAACAGTGTAGGTGGAGGAGTGTACTGTGTAGCGTGAAGAGCGGAGGTGTTCAACAGGGAAGAAGCTTGGAGTAACGTAACTATGGAGAATATAGCAGATATTGAACATATGGAAGAGGCTTTTGAGTTTGATGGTCGTCCTTATTTATTTGAACCCGAGTATACAGACAAAGAACTGGCCTCACAAGAGTTGGAAAGAACCAGACAGACAGACAGACAGACAGAGGGGCAACAGGCAGATGAAGCAGCTGCTCCAAGATCACGCATTTCAGGCAACTGGTGGTGTTCGTGTGGGTGTTGTGCCGCGAAGGCATCAGGCTCAGTTGACTGCATATCTTGACTTGATTGCCGAGCACGACTCTGACTCAGTCCCATGCTTTGGGTTTTGGCAGCATAAAGCCAAGTTCCCTGCGCTCTATCAGCTTGCCACACAGGTATTATGCAGTCCTGCCACCAGTGCACCCATTGAAAGGGTATGTAGCCATGGAGCCATTTTGATGAGGCCTCACCGTGCAAGGTTGAGCAGTATCATGCTTTCAAATCTGGTGCTTTTAAAATGCAACATGAAAATGCAGCATGATTAAACATGCAATTTGTAATTTTCCAATGCTAGGTGTCTCTCACTCACAACAATGGAAGTAAGCACAGGCTTTTGATGGCGTCGTAAAGTTGCTTGGGATTATGGGAGTTGTTTGTTGTTAAAAACCATTACCCATCAAAATGTATCACGGACGAGTTTATCCATTAAAGTTTTGTGGATGGATTGATATTGAAATATATCAATATATTAGGTCGCTGCTGTATTACTGTGTTGCAAAGTGTATATGTAATCAATGAAAAAAATATGCCATGCGGCAGAAAAACGTCAGTAAATAAACTCCCTTTGCAATCGTGTCATTTTTGTTTAATGTTCAAAAATTTATTATTAGGATTAAACCCCTTGACATGTATCATCTCGTTTTCGAGGGGGTCCCAGAGTAGACCAGGGGTGTCAAACAAAAGTTCACTAAGGGCCACACTGGAAAATCAGAATTGCATTAAGGGCCAGACATGTATGACATGCTTTTGTTCAACCGAAAATATCAAATACCTTTGACTGTATTAGTCGTGTCTCATATGGCTTTCTCACTTACAGTTTGGTCGACATAAAGTCCTAAAAAGTCAGCAAAAAAGATCCTTAGCTATAGAGTTTAGCAAATCAAGCAAAACAAAGATACATTTTTTTACAACCTGTTTCACAGCCTGAATGTAACGTAAACTCGTTGGTTCTGTGGGAATTTCTGAGTCTCAAATCTGCCAAATTCTGCTTTGAGTGTCACATATAACTGCGGTCTGAAAAACAGTTTCCCGTCTTTTTGGTTTGGCTCACATCTAGGGCAAAATCTTTATATAATATAATCTATTGTGAACCTAAATTGATATGCGGGCCAGATCAAAATTTGCGAGGAGCCGGATTTGGCACACGGGCCTTGTGTTTGACACGTGTAATGTAGACCATCTTTTATAATTATATCAGCTCTTTAAAGGAGCCAGAGTGGAGAAATGAAAAAGTCTTGAAATATAACACAGATTCAACCTTGATGACTCGACTCGGACTCAAACACTGGTAATGGTGACTCGACTCAGACTCTTCTTTGGTGACTCAGACTTGGACTTGGACTCGAACACTGGGGACTCGAGACTCAACTCGGACTCAAACTCAGGTAAGGGTGACTCGACTCAGTCTTGACTTGGACTCTTCTTTGGTGACTCAGACTTGGACTCGGACTCAAACACTTGGGGACTCGAGACTCGATTCGGACTCGACAGTTGGTGACTCAACTACATCACTGGTCTCAGCTAGCGGTTAGCCGAATTAGCTATTAGCAAAACTAGTAGACAGCTACAACTACGACCGGAAGTGTGGAACAGATCACGCAGTTTCGTAAATCCTCGTAAAACAGGATTATCATCTGCGCATGCGCATGACGGATCGTGCAGGCAGCACAGCCACCAGGGGTATTCAGATACATTGCGCAACAAGGAACATGGCTGCCAGGTCGACCAGAGAGACCCATAAATGTAAGTATTCTCGGCTTAAAGAATTGATTTAAAAATTACGACAGTGTTGTTTTGTGCTCTACACAGTCCTGTACATATATATTTGCAACCATGTTCTTAATTGAAACGTTTTTAAAAATCGCTGTTTGATATGCTAACGCTAACACGCTAACTTTACACTGCTGATTTGCACAACAGTCCCGCATTTCATTTGAATGGACTCCATGCATGTCTACTGTCTTTTAGTACCAGTCCAGTCCTGCTATGTGCTTTGTTCTGGGGGGGGGGCAGCTCTAGTCACAATGTCTTTTATTTGGGGGGGAGACGTAACTGTTGCCACTAGCTAGCTAGCTATATGCTTTGTTGTGGGGACTGGGGAAACGTTATTTTGTCGATTTGTTTGTGTCAGTCCAGCCCTGCTATGTGCTTTGTTCTGGGGGGGAGAGACAACTCTAGTCTCGATGTGTTTAATTTTTGGGGGGGGATATGTATAATTGTAGCCACTAGCTATGTGCTTTGTTGTGGGGAAGGGGAGAAGTAAATAGTATTTTGTCATTTTACTGTACATTTACCATCCTGTATCACACAGGGACGCCAGAGGAAACCTGATCCACTTTCGGGCTGAAAATGAACCAAAGTTTCTAAAATCAAAATATGCTGCGAAGCAACTATGGGAGTGAGTCATGCATTCATTATTGTATTGGTACTGTATATTTGTAACTGTTACTGTATTGTAATCATTTGTAATTCATTCCTGTTCATGTACATGTACATTGTTGTTGGTTATGATACAGGACGCTGGTGAAAGAAATGGGTTTGGAGGGAAAAGTGACTGGCCAACAGGCAGCAAAGAAGTGGGAGAACCTTAAACAAAAATACAAGGTATATGATGTTCTGTTCTGGGAAAAATCTGCATCCTCAATACAATGCAATTAATGCATACTGTTTAGTTGTAGGCATTATTTTAATGTGTGTTGTGTGTCCTTCCAGGAACTAAGAACTCCCAGAACAGGGTCAGGCACGGACAGGGGGGAAGCGACCGCTGCAACCTGGCAATTCTATGAGGACATGCACGAGGTTATATATATATATATATATATATATATATATATATATATATATATATATATATATATGTAAGGAAGTGTTCTGTATTGGCCAGCAGATGGCGCCTTGGTTTTAATTTGAGTGCTCCTTTTCTGTTTGGCTTGCCCTAGCACAGAGTCTTTATGACCCTCTGCGGCCACCATAGGTCATATTCGCTTTTGTTTCCCAAAAGGTAAGCCATGTATCAGAGCACTGTAACATTGAAACGGTGATTTAAATCATAAATAAGTTGTTTTGTGCAACAATTTTGTATATTACACCTGTTTGGAGTTGCACTGTGTAGAATGCTGAACAGAATACGTGGGCAGTGTGAGCCAATGTTTAAGAGACCCACAGCTAATGCTAGTGGCTAGCTAAGTGTGTGTATGAGGCAAGCTAGCTTAATCCAGCATTTATGTTCTTCATGTTCGGCAGACACATGGAGCTAGCTGAGTAACTAGTGCTTAATGCTAAGAGGGGCAACTAAGGTTTATTTTATACTGTGGTTTATTATGGGCCAGATTGTTGTTCTTAACTGGTTGTGTGTGAGATATTCGCTTTTGTTTCCCAAAAGGCTCAATAAATGAGAGGAGTTTTGCTTGTCTCAACCACCATTTGGTCTCCTGTTATCCTGTCCCTGCCACGCGCCCTGGTATCTCCAACGTCCTAAATAAACACAACGCAGAGTCCAACTTTTCTGGGGCCTGCGGCCTGACGGATAGGGTTACATCTTTGGTGCCGTGACCCGGATGGTGGTTTACAGCAGGACGAGCAGACAATTTGCAGACTGTACATCTCTGTGGACTCAACACTCAGGTTTTGTTGTTGCCTCTCATGTCCTAGATATCGTAACGAATAGGTGCTAAAACTGCTTTTTGAAAGAAAAAAAAAAAAAAAAAAAAAAAAATCTTGCTGTTCTCTTTGACAAGTGTTTTGTTAAATGCAAATGTAATTTAATTGTGTACATGTTGTGATGCTTGTTGGTGCTTTATACTGTATCTGATTGTGTTCCCACTAGCCAACTCATAACACAACACTGATACATCCTTTCACTTCCTTCTATTTCTACACTACCGCAAAAGTCAAACATGCAAAGACATTACGAAAACACTCCTCGCCGTCCCTTGTCTACTCTCCCCCCTGCAGTAAGGCAGACACTATATCACTCACATGGATCAGTGACTGGCACCGATGAGGTAATGCCTGCTCCAGAACAGACAGTAATTAACATGGGAGAGGTGAACAGTCCCCATGAGTCCCAGCAAGGTCACTCTCAGCACCTTCTGAGGTCAATGCCATGGGAGGCCACATCGAACACCATGCCCCCCCCAAGTAATGAGCCTACACCTCCAGCTGCTGGTCATGTTTCACATCCCAGTGTACTCACCCCTCCAGCAACAAGCCTTGTCCCCACACCTCCCAGCCTGTCCCCCATGCCTACTAAACATGTAAGTGTCCAGGGCCCAGCTACAACAGGATATGGTCCCAAGGCCTATGAGTATGCCTCCCTGACCCCATTCAGTCCCCCTGAAGCCACTCTCCCTAGGCATCCCACGACTACAGCCAGGGCACCTAGCTTTATAATTCCTGATAGTCCCAGCCTGTTGCCCAAACCCCTTGTCTTCACGTCTCCGGCAAGTAACATACAACCCGTTCCAGTGCTTTCAACCTATGCCTCACAGGTTTCTATGCATGGCCCCCCAGTGGGCATACAGAGCGCTACAGAAACAGGACCTGTCCCACCTGCAAACCGCGACCCTTTTCCCACCAGCTATCCCATACCTCCTTACTCATCATATGGGATGTACATCCCTCCTTCCTCAGTGCACCAACCTCAGGCAGTAGGGCAATCTTCACAAGCCGCCCAACCCAACCCTTATCACATGCAGGCCACTGGACAATTCCACACACTCCCCCACATGATCCCTGACGGATTAACTAGGTTTCCTCCTGCCCAACCCATTCACGGTGGTTTCACCCAGACACATCAAGTGAAGAATGTTCAAGTGTTTAGCGGGGGCCCTGAGTGCAAGCTCCTGGTTGACGACTGGATCCGAGATATGCAGTATCTTCTTGACGCTGGTGGGCTACCATCACATCTCAGTTTTGCAACCATTCTGCGGCACCTATGTGGTGAAGCTAGGAGGCTAGTCTTAAATCTCCCCCCACCTGAACAATGTCCTGTTAGAGCTTTTGAAGAGCTGAGAGCCGAATATGGTGACATGCAGAGATCCCTGGACCCCTTAGCCGACTTTTATGAGAGGAGCCAACGCACGGGGGAGTCGGCATGTTCCTATGCCATTGCCCTGGAAGCAACACTGAGAGATGTGGAAGAGGTTCAGAATGGTGGCCAGCCTTTTCCAGATCGGGATGCTAAATTGGCTAGGCAGTTCATGAGAGGGCTGACAGATGAGGAAGTGTATAGGAGAATTGCACCCATGAAGCCAAGGCTACTAAGTTTCCGGGAACTGCAAATTGAGCTCAGAAGCCTTGCCAGAGAAACAAAGAGATTTAATCTTCAACATACACAGAAGAAGGCGTTAAGCCAGGTCCAAGTTGCTGGTGGTAAAATTCAAAGTGGACCAACCGACAGAGCTGATACAGGGAAGCACAACTCTGGGCTTTCTGAGCTGACAGCCCTTGTCAAAGACATAGCTCTTAATCAGGAAGAACAAAGTAGAAAACTTGCACAATTGGAGTCCAGGCTTAGCACCACTCCAGTCCCAGTTCACCCCCAGTCTCGCCAAGGAACAGGTAACGTGAGCGCAGGAGCCACGTTTGTGTGCTACCGTTGTGGCAAGCCTGGGCATGCAGCGAGGGTTTGCAGAGCTGTGTTGCCAGACGGTGAACTGACGCATGCCCCTGGATCTTCTGCTGCTGGTGTGCCAAATGAAAATGCTGCAGCAGCCAGGCAGACTTTAAACTCCTAAGGCCTGTGGTTACTGGGGCAACCATGGGCACACATCAAGGTCCCCAACAGGAAAAGCAGGAACAGAGAGCCCCAAGAGAGCCCTACACCCCTTTGGTCGGGCCCTTAAATGAGGGTCAGGTGGACGTAAATGGCACAAGCTGTAGGGCACTTATTGACTCTGGCTCCCAAGTAACCACTGTCACCGAGGTGTTCTGGCGCTCACATCCTGAACTGTGTAGACAGGAGTTACAGAGGTCCAATATCCCAATAGAAGGAGCTGGTGGTCATGCTATACCCCAATATGGCATACTCTACATCAACCTTAAGGTTCTGGGTAAAGAGTTCACCAATGTGCCTGCACTTGTTGTTCCTATAACAGAGTACCGGTCAGAAGTTCCATTGCTAGTGGGGACCAATGTTATACGTGCATCCAGAGCCCACCTTGAAGCAGCATACGGACGACAGTTTCTTGTTGTGGTAAAAGAGAAACACCCTGAATGGTACACTGCCCTGTTGGAGGTGGGGGACGCTGAGCTTGGGAGTCATGATGGTCGGGTAGGCCCTGCATACTATGCTGGACGCAAACTACACGTGCCAGCAGGCAAGGAAGTGAATGTGATGTGCAAAGTGGCAGGGGGTCCAAGAAAAAAGACATACACTGCTCTTGTCGAAAGCCAGGCAGGTTCCTTTCTGCCGGAGGGCCTTGTTGTGGGCAGGGTTCTCGCCTATGTGAAAAAGGGCCGGGTCCCCGTCAGAGTAATGAACTTATCTGCACGACCAGTACTGATCAAGCCACATGTTCATCTGGCAGATGCATTCCTCTTGCAGGATGTGTTGCAGTGGAATGGGGACAATCAGCATTCACAAGGGATTAAACAGCCGGATGAGGAACAAAATGTACAGTGTGCAGAGCCTGAAGTGTGTCAAAGCCATGACCAGGTTGTCCGCCCAAATCCAGTGGGACACGCCCTACCTGGTTGTGTGGATCTCAGTGAAGCGGCTGTCGAGGAAGAGGAGCAAAGAGTCCGACTCAGGCAGCTGGTGGAGAGGAATGCAGACATTTTCTCACAACACTCTATGGATTTTGGACACACAAAAACTGTGCAACATGAGATTCCCCTGATTGATCCCAAACCTTTCCGACTTCCTTACCGGAAATTACCACCTTCCCAGTGGCAGGATGTTCGTAACCTTCTGAAGGATATGGAAGAATCTGGCGTAATCCGCCCCAGCAAGAGTCCTTATGCCTCTCCCATTGTGGTTGTGACAAAGAAGGATGGGTCGTTGAGGATATGTGTTGATTACAGGAGGTTGAATTCTTGTAGCACCAGAGATGCATTCCCCCTCCCAAGAATTGAGGACGCACTTGAGGCCCTGGGTCAGGCTAAATATTTCTCGACCCTTGACTTGACATCTGGCTACTGGCAAGTGGAGGTGGCGGAGCAGGACAAGCATAAGACAGCTTTTGTCACCCCTATGGGTCTTTATGAAGCCAACAGGATGCCATTTGGCCTACAGAATGCTCCATCAACATTCCAGAGGTTAATGACCTGTTGCTTTGGGGATCTGAACTGCTCGCATCTCCTGATTTACCTTGATGACCTGATTATCTTTTCAAGGACGTTTGAGGAACATCTGGAACGGCTCCAACTGGTATTTGACCGGCTGCGTGAACATGGTCTAAAGTTAAAGCCCTCGAAATGCCACCTCATGAGGAAGGAAGTCCAGTACCTAGGACACCTGGTGTCCGCCGAGGGAATTCGTACAGACCCAGCAAAAGTGAGCAAGGTAAAGGACTGGCCGCAACCCACAAATCGCAAGGAGGTCCTGCAGTTTCTGGGTTTCGCAGGATACTACAGGCGATTTGTGGAGGGTTATGCTAAGCTAGCAGCACCCTTGTATCGTCTTACCTCTGGCGACCCTAAAAGGAAGAAGAGGGGAAAAAAGACGCCTCCTGCTCCTGAGCCACCCTTTCTCTGGACTGAGGAATGCACAGAGACATTTTGTATGCTGAAAGAGAAACTCACATCGGCTCCGTTGTTGGGCTATCCGGACTACACGTTGCCTTTTGTGTTACAGACAGATGCCTCTGGAGAAGGTCTCGGTGCTGTCCTGGCTCAGGTTCAAAGTGGGACTGAGAGGGTGATAGCATATGCCAGTAGGGGTTTAAGCCCAGCAGAAACTCGCTACCCAGCTCACAAGCTGGAATTTCTAGCACTTAAGTGGGCGGTGACAGAAAAGTTTTATGACCATCTGTATGGGCACAAGTTTTCAGTACTCACGGATAACAACCCACTGAAATATGTGATGACCACTGCCAAACTGGATGCTACTGGACAGCGATGGGTCTCGCAGTTGTCTGGGTTTGATTTTGACATCCAGTACCGCCAAGGGAGGTGTAACGCAAATGCGGATGCCCTGTCCAGAATGTCTAACCAGGACGTTTGTGAAGCACTTCAGTCATGCCCTCAAAGAGTAAGGCTGGGGTCAGCCGAAGACGAACTGGCGGAACCAGGTCACGTGGAGCTTGGCGACACAGGCTGTCAGGCCAGGGAGTCACCCCAAACTTGTGAACCCAAACCTCAACTTGGACCATACACAGGGGTTGGAACAGAATCCCTTCCTTCAATGACCAAACAAGACATCAGAGCAGGGCAGAAAGAGGATCCCGACATAGGGCCGATTCTGCATTACAGAACATTGAATACCAAACCTGGTAAAACAGACAGAGAGCTCTGGGGAGAGAGAGCTTCTCTCCTCCTAAAAGAGTGGAGAAGATTGGTGGTAAAAGATGGTACACTATATCGCAGAGTTCAGGATGGTCAGCATGGAACCAATGAACAGTTAGTCCTCCCCCAGAAGCTACAGAGAATGGTTAAAACAGCCCTACATGATGAATCAGGTCACCTGGGATTCGAACGGACACTCACTCTGATACGAGAACGCTTCTACTGGCCTAGGATGTTTCAGGACGTAAAAGCGTGGTGTGAGCAGTGTGAGCGTTGCTGTCTCAGGAAGACACCAACATCAGGCCTCAAAGCTCCCCTTGTCAGCATACATACCAATGCCCCTATGGAGCTTGTTTGCATTGATTTCCTGACACTGGAAAAGTCTGTTGGCGGAGTTGAAAATGTGCTGGTGGTCACCGACCATTTCTCCCGGTTTGCCCAGGCTTACTCAACTAAGGACCAGAAGGCAACTACAGTGGCTCGGGTGTTGTGGAGGAACTTCTTTTGTCGTTTTGGATTTCCAGCAAAGCTCCATGCTGATCAGGGGCGTAACTTTGAGAGTGCAGTGGTAAGAGACCTGTGCAAGATTACTGGCATCACCAAAACACACACCACTCCATACCACCCTCAAGGGAATGGAACCACTGAGAGGTTTAATCGTACTCTGATGAACATGCTGGGCACCTTGGACCCCAACCTGAAACCTCGCTGGCACGAGTATGTCGATACAATGACACACGCCTATAACTGCACTCAACATGACTCCACTGGTTACAGCCCATACTACCTGATGTATGGCAGACATCCTAGACTTCCGGTCGATCTTGTGTTTGGTCTGACATCAGGTGACCCCCCTTGTGACTACAACAAATATGTTAAAAGTCTTCAAGACTGCCTGTTATATGCCTACGATCAGGCTAACAAGAGCTCAAGACATGCCAAGGAGCAACAAAAGAAGCACTACGACCGTAGGGTGAAGAACTACACGTTCGAGCCAGGGGACAGAGTCCTGATTAAGGTTTGCCAGGTTGAAGGCCGACAGAAGTTGGGGGACAGGTGGGAAGCACAGCCGTATGTTGTCCTAAAGAAACAGCCTGGTGTCCCAGTGTATGTGGTTCGGTTGGAGAATGGGGAGAAAGAAAGGGTGGTCCATCGAAACCTTCTCACCCAATGTATGTTCTTCCCAATGGGGGCCGAACAGTCAGGCGAGAAGGGAGAGTCTGATAAGGAATCAAGGACATCAGGAAGTGAGTCAGATGGAGAAAACTGGGGAAGAGGGAGTGAAGAGAGAGATCACAACAATGAGCAACTGGAAGAAACGAGTGAGCAGGATAGTGAAGGGGAACAGGGGGAGACGGAAGTTCTGGAGTCCGTCGCTGAGGAACAGAAGGAAAATGACTCTCCTCCATGGCATGGTGTCCCACCGACAGACACAGTGTATGTCCGAAGAAACCCTCCTAGGAATAGGCACCCACCTAAAAGACTGTCCTATCAGCTGAGAGCCATAGACTCTGAATCAGTTCAGCAGAAGATTGAACGGGGCCGGGAGATATGGCTGAGAGCCAAGGGAAAGCTGATGGGAGAGTAGCAAAGGTGGAGTGAGGCCCCCATTAATTCAGTTACATGTACTGATTGACACTGTAACAAGCATTTGTTTACACATTCAACCCCCCCCCCCCCCCCCCCCCTCCCCGGTACTGTTCTTCATGGTTATGTTTTGCATGCATGTTATGGGATTCTTGGTTGATGTCTGATGGCTGAGACGCCATCAACCAAAGAGGGGGTAAATGTAAGGAAGTGTTCTGTATTGGCCAGCAGATGGCGCCTTGGTTTTAATTTGAGTGCTCCTTTTCTGTTTGGCTTGCCCTAGCACAGAGTCTTTATGACCCTCTGCGGCCACCATAGGTCATATTCGCTTTTGTTTCCCAAAAGGTAAGCCATGTATCAGAGCACTGTAACATTGAAACGGTGATTTAAATCATAAATAAGTTGTTTTGTGCAACAATTTTGTATATTACACCTGTTTGGAGTTGCACTGTGTAGAATGCTGAACAGAATACGTGGGCAGTGTGAGCCAATGTTTAAGAGACCCACAGCTAATGCTAGTGGCTAGCTAAGTGTGTGTATGAGGCAAGCTAGCTTAATCCAGCATTTATGTTCTTCATGTTCAGCAGACACATGGAGCTAGCTGAGTAACTAGTGCTTAATGCTAAGAGGGGCAACTAAGGTTTATTTTATACTGTGGTTTATTATGGGCCAGATTGTTGTTCTTAACTGGTTGTGTGTGAGATATTCGCTTTTGTTTCCCAAAAGGCTCAATAAATGAGAGGAGTTTTGCTTGTCTCAACCACCATTTGGTCTCCTGTTATCCTGTCCCTGCCACGCGCCCTGGTATCTCCAACGTCCTAAATAAACACAACGCAGAGTCCAACTTTTCTGGGGCCTGCGGCCTGACGGATAGGGTTACATATATATATATATATATATATATGCACACACACATACATACACACACACACACACACATCATTTCTACATGACATGGTCAAAAACATTTGTGGATTGTAAATCAAGATCTATCTTGTTCCTTTAGGCGACTGGTGAGCCCTCATCCCCAGCTAGCAGCTCTGCAACCAGCAGTTCACCACTGCCAAGTCCCTCACACGCAAAGAAAAGAAAGAGAAATCCCAACCTGGATTTCCTCACTGAGGAGTCCAACAAGGAGTAGAGGCGCCACGAGGAGAGCGAGGCCGAGAGGAAGGCCACGACAGCGCTGTCCCTCCTTGAGAAGATCGTTGAGAATCTGTAGTTTTTCTATTTTTTTTAGTTGCCATTTGCAAGTTTTTTGAGTTTTATACATTTGAGTGCTTTTTTTTTACTGTCATCTACCTCATGCATATTTTACTGTTCCAATATTGTTAATATTATTGCACTGAACTGCCTTGCACTACATTCATATTTAAATATTTAAATCTCAGACTAGACTTGATATTGCACTATTCCTTCCCTGTTTTCAATTATTGTATATTTTTTGTAAATTTTAGTACTGACTAATGTCCTGTTTTTATTCTGGCCAATAAAGATATATTATTATATAATGTTTTTGCCCGTTTACTTTTATTGGGCAAGTCATATTTGTGCAATTCAAACTTGAATTGACTATTTGGGGGGTCTAACTGAGATGTATTTAGAAAAGATAGATGTTATTAATCCCACACTGGGGAAATTCCTAAGCACTGTTTGGAAACTGACTCATATTGAGAGACAATAATTGTGTTAAGTTAGAAGCCTCTGATGTAGCGGCTGACAAAGCTGGTGAGTGAAATAACTGTAAACACATTGTAACACACACCCTTCTATGCACATCTCATCCCAATCTATTCAATGTGTTATATTACAGTAATTCAATCATATTTTGTGTGAAGTCCTATCATGAGTTTTTAATAGCAAATAGAAACATGCCAACCAATCACTTTTTTTTCTCCCCTTCCCCACAACAAAGCATATAGCTAGCTAGCTAGTGGCTACAGTTATGTCTCCCTCCCCCAAAATAAAACACATCGTGACTAGAGTTGTCTCTCCCCCCAGAAAAAAGCACATAGTAGGGCTGGACTGGTACAAAAAAAAAAAAAAAAACGTATCTTTACTGGCTTCGTATTACAATATAATACAAGTCCATGTAATGTACGTGAGTCCAGCTCAGCTAGCTAGCTAATGTGTTGGTTAGTCCGGTTAACGTTTAATACAACATAGCGTTTTTTGCAGCTAATCCATACATACCATAAACCGATCCACCAGCATTCGCAGGTGTTGTAGACGTCTTCTTCTCCTTGCTTGATTTCTTCCTCAATTTGTTGCAGACAATCGCAAAAAAAATTACTAAAACACATGCAATCGATATACACACACTTGCAGATGGCATTTTGGAAGTTTGTGATCAACTTGTCGCCTCTGTTGACGTAGCAGCCAGCTAGCGACGATGCTTTATGACATAACCGTAACCAAGTGGTGTCCCATTTCATAGGGCTATGTTTCAGGGCCGGATTGGGACTCATTTTCAGCCCTGGAGTTTCATGCCTTAAGACCGGCCCACTTTAGTTCATGACTAAAGGCTTAATTCATATTACTTTTATCCTATTCCCTTTCAATCGTGAGCTTTGTATATTCACTATTGTTTGATTAAAAACATAATGGGTCACTAGTAACACTTGGGCATAGAAAGTTGTTATATCTAATGTGATCACTGCAAAAAAAAAAATGCTTTACTTACTTAGTATTTTTATCTCGTTTCCAGTCCAAATATGCAATGGTTTTAAGATGCAATTTACTAAACAAGTATGAAAAAACACCTCAAAATTAAGTGATTTTTGCTTAAAACAAGGCACATTATCTGTCAAAAATAATTGTTTTAGATTTAGCTTGTTTTAAGCAACAAGAAAAAAACAAAATCACTTAATTTTTAGTTTTTTTCAGAACACGACATAATTTCACTTGTCTAGTAAATGTATCTTGTATTAAGAATATTTAGATATTTGAACTGGAAACAAGTAAGATACTAAGTAAGAAAAGCATGTTTTTCAGTGATAACGTTTTCTTATTAACACATTATGGTACATCAGCAGCTTACCTGTGTCTCACAGTGAGAGCATTAGTCTCTTCACACCTGGCTCTGTGTCTGACACTAAATGAAATGTTTTACATTTATTTCTCAACACAAATATCCCCTTTTTACAAAGCTTTCAAATCAAGTCAAGTCAGTTTCATTAATGATTCATTATTATTAATGTATAATAATCTCAGGACATGTTTCATTGAGCAGGGTTCTGGTGTGTTGGGCTCATGACTGGAGCTCGGTAACGTTACCGGGTCTCGCTGCTCGTCACTGTTAGCAGCAAACCGGACTAGAGGCGGCTGCTGCTGAACAGCTACAAGAAAAACGTTTGATACATGAACGGTGGTTTGCAGACAACGTTGTTTTGCACGGTCGCGAGCATCTTGCACTGCTCCTAACTACCTTACCGTTAGCTTACTGACCGGTCTCGTCGTCTTCATTTGTTTTTTTGAGGAAAAATGTGCTCAGCTTAGAAGATTTGGCCGTGTCACTTTCCAAAGCTTTCTTCTGTTTTATTCTGGCCTTTCAGCGCCGCCTTTGCGCTTCCTGTTATCTGACTTTTTTTATTTTGAGCAACTTGCAAGGTGCCGTGTCGGGGGGGGAGTCAAAAGATAATCACGTCATCATTAACCTGCAGGCTGCACTCTGCGAGAAAATATTAAATAAAAAAGAGTGAGACTGCGATAAAATAATGAATAAAAAGAGTGGGGCTGCTGTGAGTGCAGGCAGCCATAGGGACAGCATCCATATTTCAACCCAGTGCCATGACAACAACGGCCCTCGCAGCCAAAAAAATAGACCGGCCCACCGGGAATTTTCCCGGTGCTCCCGATTAGCCAATCCGGGCCTGCTATGTTTCCTCCCCTAGCCCTTACCACTTTGTCTCGAGGGACAAGGGCTAGGGTTAAGGGGAAGGGGAAGGGGAAAGACAGAGAATTGGGATTCACCCTTAAGCCCAATTTATACTCGTGCGTAGAATCGACAGCGTAGGGTCCGGCGTAGACGCAGACCCCTCTGCGTCTACGCCGGACCCTACGCCATAGCCTGACGTGCACCTCTTGAAAAATGTAACTACACATCGCAGCGACGCACGTCGCTCGGCTGTGGCTTGGTAGCGTTGCATTTCCCCCCTGACTCATTTCCTGGTTCTCCTTCTCCATCAACAACATGAAACCAAGGAGAGAGTTAACTTTTCCTGCTCCAGATTTCCCACCGTGGTCAGAAAGAACAGGAGACACTTTGTTTCTCTCACTACGACTCTAGAGTCACTACTCGCTCCGGAGCTCATCGCCATCACTCTCTCACTTCCTCCTCGCTCTAAAACACACTCCCCACACACATACACATGCTGCCGCACAAATATAAACATCAGGCCACGGCGTAGGCTATGGCGAAAGCTCTGCGTGGGGCTCCGTAGAACTGTAAAAACCCCTTTAGTCTACACTCTCCCCCGTTACAGTTAATGAGTGGGGTGTGGGGAAATGAGCAGCAGCTCATAAATATGTAATGAGCAGCAGAAAACAGCACACTCTGAAAGGGACTGAAACAGGGGGTAATAAAGGTAGGTAAGAATCTTTTCCAACAAGCTATTTCCAGCAAACAACTTCAGAAACATGTTTTCTGGAACTCATAGACCTATTTTAATAGAAGTCATAATATGGGCACTTTAAATACGGGCAGTTTTAGGATGGCTGAAAAAGTTATTGCATAAAAATTCCACTAATCTAATGATAAACAACAACACAATTGCTTGAAATTATACCTGTTTGATGTATGTGTTTCTAATTCATCTTTTCATTTCATTTCATTTATTTATAAGGAACAACACACATTAATCAACATTTCTGTAAATGTGCCAGTGTTAGCCAGCCGGCTAATTTTCAACTGTAGTCCTTTTTCAGTTGCTGCCAAGTGTGTTTTGTGCCCATTAGGTTTGACCTGAATAAATATCAACACATGTGTGTGCACACAAATGTTGAATAAGTGGAATACTCGAGATAGAACATCATCATTCTTTTTATTTTTTATCACGCATTGACTCGGCCAGTTAATTCTTATCACCTGTTCTGAAACTGGAAACTCTGAGTTTGACAGATCAGAGTTGGTCAACCTAAATTTCAGGTTGGAATATCAGAGCTGCTTTCTGAAATACCCCTCTGCTATAGAATAAGGTCTGGCTACACCACAGATACATTCCAGGAGAGGAGAAAAAGCGGAGCGCTAAACTCCCGAACCTAACCCTAACCCAAACCCTCACTGAGAATAGTCTCAATAAGGAAATTGTTTTGGTGGAACATTTATAGCCCACAGAAGAAAACACCTCATACAATATTAAATGAAGTTAACTGTTGACACAACAATCCCCCCAAAAGTTTCTTCAAAACTTTTTCAACGTGTAGCTTCCTAGCTCAAAGTTTGTCGTTTCCCGAAATGAACAGATTTTGAGTTCACTAATTAGCAAGGTTTCTGCCTAAAAGGGAGTTAATTCACACAAGTCGTGACACAGTGTGATTAGATACTGTTTCCTGATCATAGGCGTCGATTTAGGGGGGGACGGTGGGGACGTGTCCCCACCAGATTTTGTCATGAGTCATTTTTTACCCACCACTTTGTTTTTTAAACCTCGAGCTCAATTTAGTTAAAAAATAAATTTCATAACACAGATACCGGCACTTATTGTGGACAAGGAGCAATATGAGAGAGAAATGTGATCATTGATCTCTGTTTAGGTACATTAAACCACGTTAAGCTTTTTCACGTTATATTAAACTCATGAGAACCGTGGGGAGTCAACCCACAGCCTCTTCGCTGCTGAAGATGTGAAGCAGAAACAAGCTTAATGTCAGATAACGTCGTTAATTGGACTTTTGGTTCGATTTTTTCAGAGTTTTCAGTGGTTATAAGGAGCAATATGAGAGAGAAATGATTATTGTTTAGGTACATTAAACCACGTCATGTCATATTGTCAACATGGTACGAAGCAGAACATATGTCGTGTCTAATGCTTTTTGAAAACTTAAGGCTTTCTTCTTCATAAAACGAGTCGGACATCATCACATTTTTGAATACATTTTTATTTATTTACATTAGTAAGCTACAGGGGCCTGTACTGAACCCAGGGTTTTCTGTACCACGACGGTGGATTAGTTGTTACCGGGTTCAATCGCCGTGGTAACTTAATTATGCTGAACGCCTAACCTGGTCGGGAGCAGGTTATGTTGGAGATCAGAGATCAACTGGTGTAAAAGCACCGCCTACTGACCGATCAATAGGCTACTTCAATAGGCTACTCCATTGATAACGGTATCCCCATTCTTAGAAGATCCATTGAGTGAATGGGTGGAGTTCAGTGAGAAAAAAAGAAGAAGAAAAAGAAAAAGCTTGGTGCGTGTAGAGAGAGAGAGAGAGAGAGAGAAGGAGAGAGAGAGAGAAGGAGAGAGAGAGAGAGAGACAGAGAGAGAGAGAGAGAGAAGGAGAGAGAGAGACAGAGAGAGAGAGAGAGAGAGAGAGAGAGAGAGAGAGAGAGAGAGAGAGAGAGAGAGATGCGCTCTTAAAAGTTAAAACATTTAGAGACTGACAACCCCGTTAACATTCCCTGCCTATTTTTAAGAATGGTAGCCCAGGCCCTATAGATTTTCAGTGGAGGGAATAACGTAGGCCTATCTTTGTAAATTTCTTGAGCCGTGTGTTGCCAATGCGCGCATCGGTTTGAATTATGTTTTTACATTTTTTATTTGCTCCCACGATCACTTCCCACTGCGTGATTATGCGATTGAAGAATTCAATGCATAATCAGCCAAAGTCTGCATATTTATGCGGGGGCCGCATTTTTTCAAACAGGCTACGCCGCACTTTAGCCGCATAAATTGCCAATTTCCTCGCAAAATATGCGGGGCTTGCATGATTTCACAATCCCCGCACTTTCGTTGCAAAAAAGTTACATATATCTCAGCAGAAAGTTGAAAAATGTTGCGTTTACTTCACACAAGAGCAGCCATTTTCCCCTGTTGCCATGGGAACGTTATGTAGTGACGTAATTCTGCCTACTGACAACACGGTGTTGGGGGAATCTCTTTCTTTCTCTTTTTCATCAAACCGCAATTTTTGCAAGTTCCTGCAATTTCATCGCATAAAATTACATAAATATCCCGCATATTCCATCACATTTTTTAAGAAAACGTGCCGCATAATCAAGGATTTCTGCCCGCAACAATCACAAAACTCTGCATTTTTGTGGAGGGATCTGATAAGCGTTGTGACTTACACATTTATAGCGTCAGCTATTTTTTGCCAGCTTTTCTTCCTGTTTTAGGAAGCAGCAACTGGATTGCCTTTTGCTTGTAAACCGTGTCTGTGTTCTTCATATTTATGTAGAATTGCTCTTATGTAAAATATGTGGCTCTGGTAGATTGATTGCAAACACCGCCTCTTTTATGTGAACATGCGCGTCTCTAGATTGGTAAACCCGGGTTGAGTCAACTAGTTGATAAACGTTGTGACCCAGTTTAACCGTGGTTGTTAGGGTTAGTGCAGCTGGGGAACTGAAAGGAATCCAGGGCATGTTAAACTTGATTCGTAGTGCAGGCCCCTGGACAACGTCTTTCAAAACATGACCTGCGCGAAAGAGAAAAAAATATGAATGCGTCATTGTACCCACCACTTCTGGAAATGCACTTCCGAATGCGTCTCTGTCCCCCCCACATTTCAAACCAAACTGACGCCCATGTTCCTGATGGTCCACATTGTCTATGTTCTGTTTACAGTATCTACATAATAATGAGATAACTGTTCATGTGCCATAAACTATGGTAGCTCATGGCACAATTGTAATCGGCTTGTCATTTTTTTAATAAAAAACGTATAACTTGTGATGCTTGTGTAACTCACGATAACTAAGCAAACTCACTAGTCATACTCCTTAACAATGATATCAAAAGATAAGTTTTGATGATAAAAATGGGAGTCTCCACTGATTTTTTTAAAATATGTACAAAGGATTTAGGCATTACTAACTTTATTTTCATCTTATCACATATTTGATGTGTGCCCTTGCTCTGATAAAAAAAAAAATACATTCAGTTTCCTGTAAAATAATCCAGGTCAAACCACAGGTGCTGGTTTATTATGATTGGGCCCAAACCAGCAAAGTCTCAGCCCAGTTATCACTGTTGGTTAAAGGAGGTGAACACTGTCCCACCCAATGTTGTCACATCTCAGGTTGACTCAGAAAAATTCAATATTGTGCAACATTTACATACAAGTCCATGGTTACTACTAAATACACAGGTTATGTTTTCTTGGCTCTTTTCAAAGCCCCTCTGCTACCATTAGACATAGTAGATATTATGAGACAAAATAAATATGCCAATGGGCTAATACAAGGAAATTCTTAAAACTACATTATTTGTCAAAGCAAGGCAAGGCAATTTTATTTATATAGCACATTTTCCCACAAGGCAACTCAAAGTGCTTTACACAAAACATCAAAAGCAAAGAGCAAAAATTGAATATATATATATATATATATATATATATATATATATATATATATATATATATATATATATATATATATATATATAAAACACAAAACATTTAAAATATGAATGTATACAAAATTAAAATGAGATAAAATACAAGAATAAAGTTTGCAGTTTAGTATAAGAATTAAAATGAGATAAAATACAAGAATAAAGTTTGCAGTTTAGTATAAGAATTAAAATGAGATAAAATACAAGAATAAAATTCACAGTTCAATAAATGAATCACAGAAAGGCAACATCAAAAAGAAAGGCCTTCAGCCTTGATTTAAAAGAACTGAGAGTTGCAGCGGACCTGCAGTTTTCTGGAAGTTTGTTCCAGATATGTGGAGTGTTGTCTTGTCATTCACCGCAATTTGTCAAGTTTAGCATCTACTTAGTCTATGTCCATGGCGTTGCACTTCCAGGATTGTTCAGGTGCTGCCGGAAATGTCAATTACCTTCCGCTTTCTTTGTGTTGGCGTTCTAAACTCGATTTATGACAACTATGGTTAACTGCTCCTCAGATCTCTGCAGGGTAAATCCAGACAGCTAGCTAGACTATCTGTCCAATCTGAGTTTTCTGTTGCACGACTAAAACAACCTTTGAATGTACAGATGTTCCACCAAAACAACTTCTTTCCCAAGGCTATTTTGCAGAGGCACCGTGGCTCCGTGCGGTGCTTAGCACCACCGAAGATGATTCTGATTGGTTTGAAGAAATGCCAATAAACCAGAGCATGTTTTTCTCCTCTGCAGTGCTGTGAAGGAAGGTGTGGCAGACTAGCATCCACTTACTTTGTTTCTACTTATTTGTTCTCATCCTCCATGCTTTCCCCAGTTCTGACTCTGCTCTCATTTATAACCTCCTGGCCAGCAGTAGACCTGACTCCGTCCTGCCTTTCCCCAGTCACCTGTCCATACACCGGCCCCTCATCCTTACATCATTTATGGGATATCACCTTCAAAACAGGACTAAATCCCTGGCTAAGTTTTTTTTTATCAAACTGCTAAAAGTGAAACTTTGGGCAAAATAAAGGTAAAAACCCCTACTTAAATGAAGAGAGTGCCGCTCTTGCAAGAACAAAGCTGCAAATTTCTGATTGTTTCACAGCACACCTCAGCACATCAACACAACCCTGCCGCAAAAGGTGCCTCATTGCTGATTTTTGTGTAAATACAAAGCTGCATCCTGTCGCTGCATGTGTGTGTCAGTCAAACAGAAACACCGACAGCACACAGCAGCGCTCTACACACAGCAGACGGGAAAGACAAGAAGCAGGGGAATCGTTGGTTACAGATTCTATAAATATAGGCTTTACCCTCCAAGAGCTGTAGCTGTTGGGATAAAGACAAAGTTGATGTGGTCAATCCCCAACTGTGCCACCATAGTACACAAGCATTCAATGCAATTCATTGAGTCACTCAAAAAGCTAGCTAATACCAAAAACTACAGGTCAACTGTGTAGACTGAAACGCTGATTTTTGCTCCAGACCATAAGATCACGTTGATCAAACAGCAGATTGGCTCCCTGGGCCCCTCTGTCAAACCCAGCCTCAGAAACCTGGGGGGGGGGGTTATGTTTGACCAGGCCATGTCTTTGGAGACACACTCAAAACAGCTCGTCCGAAATTGCTTTTATCATCTTAGGAACATCTCTAAAATTCGCAAATTGTTGTCAAAGAATGACCTGGAAATGATAATTCACGCTTTCATATCAACAACGCTTGACTACTGTAACTCTCTGTTTACCTGTCTGAATATGTCTGCTTTGAACAAACTGCAAATTGTTCAAAATTCTGCTGCTAGACTTTTAACAGGTTGCCCCTCGAAGGTCTCGTATCACTCCAGTCTTGTCGGCTCTCCATTGGCTCCCTGTAAAATTCAGGATCGACTTTAAGATTTTAGTGCTGACTTTCAGGGCCTTAAACGGTCAGGCCCCACAGTATATCCTAGACCTTTTGAAGCCGTATCTCCCTAGCCGGACTCTTCGGTCCTCTGACCAAAACTTGCTTGCAGTCCCTAAGACTGGTTCTAAGACCCGAGGGGACCAGGTCTTTCCAGTCTGTTGCTCCCAGACTGTGGACCGCCCTGCCCCTGTCCGTGCGTCTGGCTGACTCTGTTGTCTCTTTTAAAAAGGATCTGAAAACTTGCTTATTTAGGAAAGCTTTTGGTTGATGGGTTCTCACTAGCGTCCCTTTCTTTTGATATATGTATATGCATTTTATACTGTTTGTTCTACCTATTCTGTTGTACAGCACTTTGTGATTTTATCTGTGAAAAGCGCTTTATAAATACATGTTACTTACTTACTTACTCAGAAAGGTGACCAGCACCCTAGCTGTGTCTCCATGTTCTATAGGGCCAAACCAACCAATCACATATTAGTAAAACATATTATTCTATACATAACGCTGCACTTTACTGCTTTTTGCCCTTCTGGTTGAGTTCGTAGTTTCAGTACCTGTTCTCTGCAGTAACAATAAAGTAGAATCTGATCTGATCTAATCTAATCTAATCTAATCTAATGAACTGTGTTGTGGGTGTGATTTGCTGAACCTCTTATGAAACATCCGGATTCAAATAGCATGACTGAAAACAATTGCTGATTAGTGTTGCTGTGTAGATGGCAGGGCCACACCTTTGCTGCTGTGCGTTAAACAGCAGGCCCTCTTCACCCAGCCACATAATCTCATTTGGGTGCAGTAAAACAATACTAATGGATCTATAATGAATTGAGGTGAATTGAAGTAATCTCTGCTTTCCATTCATATTGAGTCACTGTTAAGTATTGCTATTGTTAAGAATGACTGCTGGTGATAAGAAAACAAAAGACAAAATTGTTAATCTCTCAGATATTGGAACACACCTTGAATAGGTTTAAGATTTTATCGCTAAATCAGATTTGGTAGTAGTGGGTGTTTCCTGCTTCGACACTGAACAATTGCCTAAGCTGTATCATGAATGTCTGAGCCTGAAAAGACAAAAAAGACAGGTAAACCAGTGGAATACATCTACTCAAATACAATACATTTGGGTTTGAGTTTTAAGCAATGGTTATGCCCGGTCAGGGCTTAATTTGAGCTGGAACATGTGTTCCGGCACCTCCGACGTTGGATCTGGAACCTTTTTTAGTGATATATGCTTGCAGCTCTGCTCAGAGCTGCAGCGTATCACTCCGCCCAAGTAGCACTGCTTCCCTTTCTGAGAATATAGTTCCCAGTTTGTATACAGTTAGAAGATGGCTATGTCTCAAGTGACCTTGTTATTTGTACACGCTGTGACTATACAAATCACAACATGTAAATAGGAACATGTTGGCGTTATTTTGTCACTTACTCGGAGCAGTAGGCTAGTTGGAGCCGGTTACCTCCAGGATCTGTGCTAGGCTAAGCTAACGGTGGAGCTGTCAGACAGAGTTACGACACGCACGGAGATGAGAAGGGTACGTATCGACTTGTCTAACTGTCGGGGTTACGGTGAATAAGCTAATGTCCCAATAAGTCGGCGTGTTCCTTTAAACTGACCTTTGTCGATCTGAAATGAAGACAGATTCAGCAACCTCATGGCCTATTTCTCGCTTAAAATGTTTGCAGAAACACGTTTCAGTGAACTGTTTTCGTAAAATAAGAGATCATATTTCGAACAAGCCGCCATTAATATTGGCTGGAGAAGCCAGACCCACGTGACGCTTTTGTCATTTCCGGTTTTCATTTTTTGTATTACATCTCGTGCACACGTAGAACGTGTACGCTCATGATGGCGTCGCTTCATTGTGTTCCAAGGCACTTTTTGGACCTCAGGGAGCCGGCTGATCAGTCCGACTGCCTTTTCTGCCGACGGTCAGCTGTCGGGTTAGTGTGTCAGGGCATTTAAACTCATTAGTAATGTTTTGAATGGCTCATTTCAACCAAATTAGAAAACACTTTATTTCTAGTGGTATGTCTTTATACTGTTTTCGCTACGAGTGAATGTTAAAAATGTCAAAAATGTGACGTTTTAAACAAAGACCCCTCAAGTGTTCTGGCTGGTAAGTTTATATACCCCAAAACAAATTATCCGCTGAAATATAGACGTTTCTTTCGCCATGCAAAGTCTACGTGAAAAGTCTTTCTGGGCCATGGAGTACCGTACCACCCTTATCCGCTAAGCCCATGGTGGCTTTTAGACATGGCGTCGCCATAGGCCATAGGTCGTAGCTGATAGTCATATTTACCTTTTCCTCTGTTTTTACTCTGATGTTTACATATTTGAAAATTTGACTAGTTTAAGCTAGCAGAGTTGACAGGAGGTTAGCAGAGTCGGCAGGAGACTGGCAAGTTGATTTAACAATCCCTATAGCCACATGTTATGACCGTCCAACATCAACAACGTACAGCACAACTAATATTTTTGAAATAGAAAGAAATTCTGCAGAGCTAACGGAGAGGCAGCTGCAGACTTCTGCACTCTAGAGCCTTCTGTCTTAATTGATGTAAAGGAAAACACAAAACTAGGGCGGCAGGTGACAATTCAAAATATTTAAACATAATGAAAATGAAACATGAATAAAACTTTAATACATGAACTCAACATGAAATTTCTGCCTGAGTCACGTCAGATCATCGGCAATGGTGGTTGTTTAACAATAAAGACAACTCCCATGATCCCACTGTCCTTAAAGATGTCATCAAAACCTCAGTGCAGACCTTACTTGAGGAGACTATAATAATTTAATGTGAATACTGGAGTAAATTTCTTAAAATGGCAATCCCTAATACGTACCTACCATTTCTGGTTTGAGACCCACCAAATGACATTAAAGAATGCATGTTCCACATTGGCTTCACTTTTGAGACCTGGAGGTTAATTTGGCCATCATTGTGGACATGGATTCCATACTAGCAGTTTAGGTGTCTTTATTGTCCACTCGGTGGGAATTTTCGTTTGGCCTTACAGACATGCATAAGACCTAAGACTTTCTCTACCATGTGTTAGAATACATTACATAAAACAATCAATTAATAAAAGAAATAAGTGGGCCAAATGGCTGAGATAAAAGTATGAAAATAATTAGAACATCTCTTAAATAGACATTGTAAAAAAAAGCAGCAGTCACTAAGATAAGATATAAGAGATATTGTAAATTAGAATCCGGTCATTGGTGTAGGATGCAGAGAGGCCTTAAATCAGCTACTCACTAAAGAAATTAACACAACACATTGACACAAAATATTGATTTGATTTATTGATTCTCCAGAACTCCGTCCATGGCAACGGTCTATACATACAGTCTGCTATACAGAAATAACAGACCATAGAATGCCTTGAATTAATATCTAATTATTAATTAAAATATCAGAATCGAGGAATCAACGAGAGGCCACAGAGCAATATTCCAAAACGGTGTAATACATGAGTAGTATGGATAACTGTGTGTAAATATAGGGTAGCCTATGCCAGGGTACGAATATCATCCATTTCTAATTTATACACTGGTACGAATAGCATACATTGATAATAAGCATGACCAGAATATTGGCAGACAGACGCTTTTATCCAAAGTGACATACATATAAAAACACCAATTTATGTAAAATTATAATTACTTAAGTAAAGAATAGATGTGAATACAAATAAAGATATTAATACGAAATAAACCCTCTGTTGCTGCGGCAATGGTTAAAGATACAGTCTGTGTTATTAGTGCAGTATTATGATGTCATAAGGAAAAATGTTGAGAGATTTCATTCACACATTGTGTGAGCAATATGCCAGAGTGAATGCACAGGGGTGCAAATAGCATACATTGATATTTGTACCAGACAGGATATTAATAGAACACATTGCTGAGTGCACCGGGGTACAAATAGCATACACTGCTAATTAGCCTCACCCTAAAAGATCTCTTAAAAGGTTTCTCGTCGGGGTCGGTAGACTATATTGCCTTCCTGAAGGGAGTTTTTCAAATTCATTAAACAAAGGATATGAAGGGTCCTGAACTATTTATGTTGCTTTGCTACTGGTGTCTGTGGTGTATCAGCTTCATGTCTCTTAGGGTCTGTATAATCGTGCTTGCGGTGGTAACTATTTTGTGAGCTTGCTTTTGTTTCAATCGTAGATTTATGGGTGAACATCTGTTTGCATGCTCTGTGACCTCACCCTTCATATTAGTTGTTTAACCGGGAGTGAACCAGGGACCATGGAAATAAATGGGACAAACAGTCGAGCATGAATCACCATGTCAAGCTATGTGATTGCCACTCCCTCACCTGCCACATTAAGACCTTGCCCCCTGCTATAAAGAGCTGGGCTGCCCTCCCATCTTCCTCAGAGTTTCTGTGGATCAGCAAATGGTTATGGCAAACGAGTGGCTGCTGTGGCTGACCCTGTCTGCCATCGTAACTGCTTGGCACAGTGGTACGTATATTAATTTCCATTAGGCAGCCAGAAAATTATAACAAATGGGACTGTTAACTTTTAAGATGTTTAATCATGTGCTACTGCCTTATTGTGTTTAATGTAGTTTGAGATTTAATTATTGATTACTTGACAAATAACTTTTCAACAGAGGCAAAGTCAGCTGTGAACACCTTCTCCTCCCAGATTCCGGAAAAACTAACAGGTGAGTTTGTTGGTTAATAACTGTTATAACTAACTAACTAACTAACTAACTAATAACTGTTTTCTTATGTGTGACAATTTATTCTTGTAGGTAAATACCTGGGTAAAACATGGCTGCTGTTGTAGTGCTATGTCTGATCTGTTTTTTTTTTTGTAGGTGTGAGTCCCATCCACAATGGCCAGGTTTGCAGTACATGGGGTAACTTCCACTTCAAGACCTTTGATGGAGATGTTTTCCAGTTGCACTCGACTTGCAACTACGTCCTGACCTCTGCATGCAGGAGCAGTTACAAGGACTTCAACATCCAGATAAGAAGACAGGAGGCTGGCAACCATCACACCATCAAAACCATCACTATGAAGCTGGAGGGTTCAGTAGTGGAGCTGTCTGAGGGCTCAGTGGTTATCAATGGAAAACCGTAAGTTTTTGCTAAAAGCCCTAACCCTGCACAAAGTTCATACTGGATGGTACATATGGGTCATATTTAATATTATAAAACGGGTAGCTTAAATCAAGCAATCTGATTGGTTCATAGCTGTGATATAATAACCATATACAACACCTATGATTCGAATTCCTTTGCACAATAAGTATCATTTAAAAAAGCACAAAAAAACCAGACTAACATACTGATAGCTGGTGCCACGACACAGAGCTAGTTGAAATTCGGCAAAGTATCCCTTTAAGTGTACGCTATATTTAGAATATTTTCACTGTTTAAGCTTGCTGTTAGACAGCCCTTTCCAACAGGAAACTGAAGCTGTTATCTATGCTTTCTTCAAAGCCACCAGACTCCATTGACAAAAACATTTTACCTAGCAGAAAATGAGCATTGCTCTTTTTACCGCTGCCTTGATTAGTTAGTTGCTGGTGTACTGCTGTCTTGATCGGTCAGTTTGTTTGTGTTATTGTGTGCCTTTCTTTATTGTTAAGCAAAATAGCTGCCGGTGTAGGCTAAAGCTATCACAACTGCCTCAGTATATGCAGGCAGCCAGCCCAAAAGGGCCTATTTTATTGTGAACATTATTATTTATTTATCTAAATTTGAATGTCACTATACATTTCATATTGTCATACGTGATGACCGTTTTATATTGCTCACTTCAGTCCATGATATGTTATGATATATCACAGCTAAGGGGGCTGTCGTCCCCCTTTTTTTCTTTGGGCCAAACAATACCCCTTAGGTGTGATGTAATGACAACATACCACCATAAATTATGCTCTATGTAACCTGACAGGAACCTGGAATGATAGTCAAAACCAGGCACAGAAGTAAAATTCCCTAACAAAATATTGGCATCCACTGCCACCTTTTGCTTTTAAACCTTCCTACATAGTTAGATACCACTGACAGCTCTATTCACAATGTTCTTTTGGCTGTAGGAACAAAAGTATAATTAAAGCTGCAAGCAGCATTGGACGGGCCCTCGCAACTCCCTGCACGTTGGGGTTACTGGCGGATGCCGATCCTTGCGACTGCATTTGCGCGGCACTCAGACACTGCAAATCGTCACCAATGAAAAGGGAACTCCCTGCTGAGTTGAATGATGCCTCACACAATAGTGTACAAGAAACGTGTCATTAGTTATTAAAGGGGGTGTGGCTTAAGCATATGGGGTTGGGCAAATCGTCACCAATTAAAAAGGGAACTCTTTGCTGAGTTCAATGATACCTCTCACAAGAGTATAACTTAAACGGTTCACAAGTTATGAAAGGGGGCGTGGCCTGAGTGCATGGGCGTGGCGAAAGTATAGGGGGCAACTCAATATCACATATAGACCACACATTATAAGTTTCATGTAAATCGGATAATGTTTGTCATATAAGGCAGATTTCGTGTTGCCAGCGGGGGGCGCTATGACCAAATGTAAATTTTGGCCTGTAGCGGTCCTCAGGGCTGGACCCTCGTCAAACCTGAGAAGTTTCGGGCGGATATGACAAGGTACACTAAAGTTACAACAACTTCTTCGTTCATTGAAGAAAGGTCAAAATGGCCGCCACGCCACGCCCACACCGTTCGACGAAAAGTTTTTCTTTTAACAACTTTTCATCTTTAACGTCTTAAGATGACACAGACCAAATTTGAAGTTGATCGGATGAAATCTCTAGGAGGAGTTCGTTAAAGTACGACGTGGAAATGGCCAAAATCACACTAATGTCGAACTTTCAATTCAAAATGGCGGACTTCCTGTTGGGTTTAGGGTATGGCTCCAATGACGTTTTCTGTACGTCTTGACATGCTACATATGTGTGCCAAGTTCCGTGAGTCTAAGTTAAACGGACTGCAGGGGCTTCATTTTTTTAACATTGTAGGGGGCGCTAGCGAGCCATTTTTGTGCTCCTATTCCCGAAACCCTTAAAGTACGTAAATTTTCACCAGACTTGACGCGACCGCCAAATTTGGTGAGTTTTTGAATATGATAAGCCCCTCAAAAAGGCAATTCATCGCGCGGAAGAAGAAAGAATAATAATAATTAAAGCTGCAAGCAGCGATGGACGGGCCCTCGCGCCTCTGCGCGCGTCGGGGTTACTGGCGGACGCCGCTCCTTGCGACTGTGCATTTCCGCGGTACTCAGACACTGCAAATCGTCGGCAATGAAAAAGGAAGTCCCTGCCGAGTTCAATGATATCTCACACAAGACTCTACGTCATACAGTTCATTAGCTGTGAAATGGGGCGTGGCCAGAGCATAGGGGTCGGGGTAAACCTTTACCAATAAAAAAGAGGTCTCTGCTGATTTCATTGATACCTCACATAAAACTCTACCTTAAACGGGTCACCAGTTAATAAAGGGGGCGTGGCTTAAGCATAGGGGGCGGACCAAACCATCACCAATGAAGAAGGAACTCTCTGCTGAGTTCAATGATACCTTACACAATAGTGTACCTTAAATGGGTCACCAGTTATGAAAGGGGGCGTGGCTTAAGCATAGGGGGCGGGCCAAACCATCACCAATGAAGAAGGAACTTTCTGCTGAGTTCAATGATACCTCACACAAGGGTGTACCTTAAACAGTTCAAATAGTATGAAAGGGGGCGTGGCCTGAGTAAGTGGGCGTCGCTAAAGTATATGGGGCGGCTCTGTATCACATGTAGACCACATATTATAAGTTTCATGTAAATCGGATGATGTTTGTCATATGAGGCAGATTTCGTGTTGCCAGCGGGGGGCGCTATGACGAAATGTCAATTTTGGCCTGTAGGTGTCCTCAGGCCTGGACCCTTGTCAAACGTGAGAAGTTTCGGGCGGATATGACTAAGTACACTAAAGTTACAACAACTTCTTTGTTCATCAAAGGATGCTCAAAATGGCCGCCACGCCACGCCCAGACCGTCTGACGAAAAGTTTTTCTTTTAACAACTTTTCATCGGTAAGGTGTTGTGATGGTACAGACCAAATTTGAAGTCCATCGGATGAAATCTCTAGAAGGAGTTCGTTAAAGTATAGCACCTTGACTTTTAGGCCTACTTCCTGTTGCCACTAAGGGGCGCTATGACTTTGAGTAAATATCGGCCCTTATATGTCCTCAGGGTGGGACTCTTATGGATCCTGAAAAGTTTCGAGCCAATTGGACAATGGACACTTGAGTTACACCCACTTCTGTTTCGATGGCGAAACGCACAAAATGGCCGCCCCGCCACGGCCATGCCCTATGACCAAAAGTTTTTCTTTTAACAACTTTTCATCTTTAACGTCTTAAGATGACACAGACCAAATTTGAAGTTGATCGGATGAAATCTCTAGGAGGAGTTCGTTAAAGTATGACATGTGGAAATGGCCAAAATCGCACTAATTTCGAACATTCAATTCAAAATGGCGGACTTCCTGTTGGGTTTCAGGTATGGGTCCAACGACGTTTTATGTACGTCTTGACATGCTACATATGTGTACCAAGTTTCGTGAGTCTATATTAAACGCACTGCAGGGGATCAATTTCTTTGACTTTGTAGGGGGCGCTAGCGAGCCATTTTTGTGCGCCTATTCCCGAAACCCTTAAAATACGTAATTTTTCACCAGACTTGACGCGACCGCCAAATTTGGTGAGTTTTTGAATATGTTAAGCCCCTCAAAAAGGCAATTCATTGCGTGGAAGAAAGAAAGAATTAAAGCTGCAAGCAGCGATGGAGGGGCCCTCGCTCCTCTGCGCGCGTCAGGGTTAGTGGCGGATGCCCCTCCTTGCGACCGTGCATCTGCACGCCACTCAGACGTTGCAAATCGTCGCCAATGAAAAGAGAACTCCCTGACGAGTTCAACGATACCTCACTCAAGACTCAATGTCGTACAGTTCATTATTTGTGAAAGGGGGCGTGGCCAAAGCATAGGGGGCGGGTCAAACCATCTCCAATGAAGAAGGAACTCTCTGCTGAGTTCAATGATACCTTACACAATAGTGTACCTTAAATGGGTCACCAGTTATGAAAGGGGGCGTGGCTTAAGCATAGGGGGCGGGCCAAACCATTACCAATGAAGAAGGAACTTTCTGCTGAGTTCAATGATACCTTACACAATAGTGTACCTTAAATGGGTCACCTGTTTAGAAAGGGTGCGTGGCTTAAGCAACGGGGGCGGGCCAAACCATCACCAATGAAGAAGGAACTCTCTGCTGAGTTCAATGATACCTCACACAAGGGTGTACCTTAAACAGTTCAAATATTACGAAAGGGGGGCGTGGCCTGGGTAAGTGGGCGTGGTTAAAGTATATGGGGCGGCTCAGTATCACATATAGACCACACATTATAAGTTTCATGTAAATCGGATGATGCTTGTCATATAAGGCAGATTTCGTGTTGCCAGCGGGGGGCACTATGACCAAATGTCAATTTTGGCCTGTAGGTGTCCTCAGGCCTGGACCCTTGTTAAACGTGAGAAGTTTCGGGCGGATATGACAACGTACACTAAAGTTACAACAACTTCTTTGTTCATCGATGAATGGTCAAAATGGCCGCCCCGCCACGGCCATGCCCTATGACCAAAAGTTTTTCTTTTAACAACTTTTCATCTTTGCCGTCTTAAGAGGGCACAGACCAAATTTGAAGTTGATGAAATCTCTAGGAGGAGTTCGTTAAAGTACGACATATGGAAATAGCCAAAATCGCACTAATTTCGAACTTTCAATTCAAAATGGCGGACTTCCTGTTGGGTTTAGGGTATGGCTCCAATGACGTTTTCTGTACGTCCTGACATGCTACATATGTGTACCAAGTTTCGTGAGTCTACGTTAAACGTACTGCAGGGGCTCAATTTTTTTAACTTTGTAGGGGGCGCTAGCGAGCCATTTTGAATATGTTAAGCCTCTCAAAAAGGCAATTCATTGCGCGGAAGAAAGAAAGAAAGAGAGAATAATAATTCCTTCAGTTTCAATAGGGCCTTCGCCGCTGTCGGCCCTAATAATGACCAAAATAATGTGACTTCTTTTTGTTTTTGCAGAGCCACCCTCCCATTCAGTCAAGCAGGAGTGCTCATTGAGAAAACCCCCACCTACATCAAAATCAAAGCAAAGCTGGGTTTAGTTGCTATCTGGAATGAGAAGGACGCTTTTATGGTAGGATTGTAGCTACATAGTAAAGCCTGTTATGACCATTATTGTTAAAAAATATTGTATTTTAGCAGAATAGAAGTATAACAGGGTTATATTCATGCTTTGTAATGTAACAAGTGCAAACACTTTTGGTGGGTTTGACCGCAAAATAACTGCCTGAGGACATGATTTAAGGCATATATACATATATGTATACTTAGAATTTCCAAAAGGAGTTTTGTGATTGTGATTGTTACCATTTGGAAACAGTGGAAACTGTGGTAAAGTTGGCGAGTGTATCTAAGGCTGTGCTGCAGAGTCGAGCTCCTGCTTAAATCGTTGGTTTTGTCCTCCCAGGTGGAACTAGACCTTAAGTACAAGAACCACACCTGCGGTCTTTGTGGAGACTTCAATGGGGTCCAGCTCTATGATGAGTTCTACAGCCATGGTACACTTTGACCCACTTTAACAATTCTGTCAGTGTAGGCATGGGCACAGGAATTGAATGTTTCTTTATTATTATCCACACAGGTGTAAAAATATCCCCCATGGATTTTGCTAACTTCTGGAAAATGGATGGTCCAACTGAAAGCTGCTCTGACTACACGCTGGAATCAACGCAAAGCTGCAACAACATGGTAAGGCTTCACCAAGAAACCAAAATGGAAAAAAAAAAGTTTTACCAATGCTCAAACTCCAACCAGTGCAAATACAAGAAGTGAATCACAGCATGAGAGCAACCACAGTAATAATCCCTCAGCGTACTAGTGGCAACCGCCATCGCCACACGTGCTGCGCCCCATCAGCTACATAACATAATGCAGAGTCAGCTAACTAAAGGAGCTTTATGACGTTATGTTTACATTCAGTGTTTTTCACCAAAACACACTGTGTGTATCCTTGACGTGTATCCTTATCTCCTCATAAAACATTAGCAAAGCCGACTTTAAATTCAGTATTGTTTACATCCATGTTTATTATTTCAGCATACTGTATATTTTCATGTTATCGCCACCTATAGGTTATATGTATTCCGAAAGGCCCACCCCACATGACTCCACTCTCCATCAAAATCATGGATAGACTGCTTTCTTTTAATTTTATATCTCAATCTTTTAAATGTGTTTGTTTGAATGTAGTTATTTTTAACTGTATTTTTGCTTGTTTTAACTGTAAGTTGTCCTTGAGTGCTATGAAAGGCGCCCATAAATAAATTATTATTATTATTATTATTAACAGAAGAAGGAGTATAGAGCATACCGGAGTGGATAATATATGTGTGGCCTTTGTTACCAATTTGACAGACTTGCAGAAATGTTGCATCTTCTTGGCTTTGCATGCCTAATAACTTGCTCTCTTCCTGTCTTTTCCTCTGGTTCCATTCCTGTCTCTCTGTCTGTGTCTGTCTGTGTGTCTGTGTGTCTGTGTGTCTGTGTGTCTGTCTGTCTGTCTGTCTGTCTGTCTGTCTGTCTGTCTGTCTGTCCTGTAGAAACCTCTGTGTGAGCAGATCCTTACAGGGCCAGCCTTCAACAGCTGTCACAGTCTGCTGGACGTTGCCTCCTTTACTTCTGCCTGTGTTGCAGACCTGTGCAACTGTGACAATGGCATGAATGAACATGTTGACGCCTTCTGCCTGTGCAACACTGTGTCGGAGTTCTCCAGACAGTGTGGACATGCGGGTGGCAAACCCCAAAGCTGGAGAACCAAAGAGCTCTGCTGTGAGTACACAGCTAATGTAATAGTCCATGCGAGGGAGAGGTTGTCTGCCCTGTC